>PVLC010003317.1:0-17360 GCA_004027655.1 Graphiurus murinus | reverse complement strand
ACCTGGGATAATTGTTAAAAATGGAAATTTTCTAACTCTAACCCCAAAGAGTACCACTCAATAGGGGTGGACCTGTGATAATGCATTTAAATAAACTTCCTAGGTGATTCTGATAGAGGTGGCTGAAGGATTACAAAATAAGAAACAGACTAAGTACTGTATTTTCCAATCCCTAAAGATTCTGTGTCCTGAAAGTCCAAAGATTAATTACTCAACTGCTATGTGCTGAATTCATCTGGTGCTATTTAGCTCTTAAAAGAATGTATATAACCCTCAATAATTAGGCCTAAGAGGAAATGAATAATTTATAACTTCTGATAAAAACCCCAGCTATTCTTAATTAGTTTTGGTGATAAAATATAGGTTCAATGTTCTGTTCAATGTATTAATATTGTAGTAAATGAGGAAAGTTATTGGAATTATATACAGGAAGTTTTCAGATCAAGGGTATCAGGTATCAATTCATGTATTTGGGCAATTCTGGGGGGCCTGTAGGTAACTAAACCATCCAGCTAACTCCTATGAGATGTTTCTAACTTGGTTAAGAAGTCTTCTCTACGGGGAGGCTTCTGCTCATCTTCCAGGGTTGGGTTAGATGCCTTTATAATGGGCTTTGTGTTAACAGTAGCAAGGCCCACACCTGAACCATGGTATTTCTTAGTACATACCATCCACACTGGTGCAGTACTTCAAACACTACAGACCCAGTCAGGGCTTCAGAGCCATTGCAGTGTGGCCACTCACTTTTCACAGTTCACTTTTCTTTTTTGTTTTTAAGGTTTTAGCCTAAATTCTACCTCTTTAGAGCCTTTTCTAATCACCCTACCTAAATAAATTTTCACCCTCAACTGCTTAGTTTAGTCCATCAGTACACTGTTTAACTCTTAATACCTCTCACAGTTTGCAGTTACTTGATTTTTTTTTTTTAATTTTCTACTCAGATCTTTCTCTGCTCTCCCACTAGAATATAAAACCATGGCCAGGAAATCTGCTTTATTTATTAATGAATATCCTGTAGTGACCAGCACAGACTCTTCTCTTGAGGAAAACTGCCTGCCTGGTTCACTAGTGTGTTCTTGGGACCTAGCATGTACTAAAAATGTTTAACAAATGAATGGGAAAACAAAGGAATTCCTTAAGTGATATTTATTATATGAAAATGACCTGAGAAATTAAAGGCTCTCCTGAGTCAAGCATGGTGGCGCACGCTTGTAATCCCAGCATTCGGGAGGCTGAGACCAGAGGATCCCGGTTTGCGGCCTGCCTCAGCTACCTAGTGAGGCACTCTGCAACTTAGTGAGATTCAGTTTCAAAATAAAGAATAAAAAATAGGGCTGGGGGTATAGCTCGGAGGTAGAATGCCCCTGAGTTCAATCCCCAGTACCGCAAAATAAATAAATAAATAAATAAATAAATAAATAAATAAATAAATAAATAAAAAAAATAAAAAAAATAAAGGCTCTCCTTCTTTGTACATGTTCAGATTCCTATCATTCAATGCTTTGCATGTGTGTGTGGTGCTGGCATTTGAACCCAGGAACATTCTATCTCTGAGATGCTCCCCCAGCCCTATCTTATTTTTTATTTTGAAACAGGATCTAAGTTGCTGAGGCTAGCTTCAAACCTGAAATTCTTTTATCTCAGCCTCTCAAGGACTAGGATTATAGGCATGTGCCTCCTTTTACATTGCAAAATATTTCTTTTGGTCACTTTCAATTTGGGAAGTAGAGAGACAAAATGAAACAAAACCACCCATAATCAAACAATCCAGAAAAAACCCACCCTCTGTTAGCTATCCTTTGAACAATAAATTTCTGGTTACAACCCACCAGCCCCCTTTGTGCCACAGTCCTCTTAAGAAGATTTACAATTTGTCTGTCTTGTGTTCCTAATAGTATTATTTGCACTTATAATGGGATAATGCAAACCTGGCAAAGGAGGTAGGGTGAAAGATTTTTTTCTATAATGGTTCACAATGTTCTAGTTGGTTAGAATAAACCTTTACAAATTATTCTTTTTTGCTAATATTGCTTTCTTCAGAAAAGCCAATAATATTAAAACAAAACAAAAATAATGACCACAACTTTTCAGATATAGAAGAAACTATATTTATACATAAAAATTGCACTTTAGGAATTCTTATTTTCTAAAAACAGTTTTTTAATTGTAAAGCTCAAAATGAAAAGAAAAAAGAAGCAGTGAGCACTTTTTAATCTTACATGTATCGTAGTTATAGTTAAACAATTTTCTCTTTTTTTTTTTTGGTGCTGGGGATTGAGACCATGTACTCAACCACTGAGTTACTCCTTCAGCCCTGTTGAAAAAATTTTTAAGCTGCAAACATATCTTTTGTAGTAGCATTAGGTTTTGTAACTGCAGTCTTAAATATTATAATGGCATCAAAAGTCAAGGCAAAATAAATTAATATTCTGAAATAGAAGACTTATCTATTGATGTTTCATGGACACTCTAGCCACTTTCCATCACATTAATTCTTCTTCTTGGGTATAATTTAATGAATTTTTTTCTAATATCATTACCATGGAAAAAGTGAAAATAGAAGTGATAAGGATCTCTTGTAACTAGTTTAAAATCTATCCCCAATGATACTATGTTTTAGAAGAACATGAACCTTATTCGCCTTACATAAGGAACAAAAAGTACCACCAAATTTTGGGATCAAATAATTTATGTAGTAAATGTTAATTAATGCTGGAGCATGTAAGCCTCAGTTTCATGAAAACAGCAACATTACCTCTAAAAATTATTAATTCAAAGAATCATTAAATATTGAAGTGATAAATTAAATATCAAGTGTTGCTACATCTAAACAAGACCATGAACACCCCCCCCCCCCCAGTGGTGCTTAATCTACTGTTTTTTCCCAAGCCAGACTTATCCTGGCATAGCCATCAACTACCTTGTCTCCCTCTCCTCCCTTTCCCCACCTGCTAAACTCAATAACCCCACCATTTACTTACCAGAAGTATAGTTACTATTTCAAGTATCTAAATCTACCTGAGATGACAACTTAGAAAGTTGAACAAAATCACCTAATTTCAGATACAATGAACTTAAATGTCACCTTCAGTAGAAATGTTAAAGTATCTGCTTCAATTTTATGAATTTAGTGTTGTTCTTTTCTTCTTCATTTCTACATTTCAAAGGGGGCCACAGTCCTAAAAACTTGGCCAAGAAATGTAAGAAATTAAATATTCCTTATTAGAAAGTGAGAAAAAAATGGACAAAAGACTTGATTCAAGTATACCTTTTGCAGTTTTGGAAGAGGGGAGAGGATGAAATGAAATACATCTTCCCATTGCGTGCACATAGCTATTTTGCTCTTTTATTGTCAATGTTGTACTGGGGCAAAAACCCAACCAACCAACCAACCAGCCAGCCAGCCAGCCTGCCTGCCTCTGGAAGCGGCCTTACATTCTGTTAAAATTATCTTCACAGTGCCAGAAGAGAGATCAGCTCCAGGGTACCAGTGATGTAACAATACTTATATGTATTAGGGGGAAGGAAGTCGTGTCTGTCCCTTAGATTAAGGTCATAGACATTCTAAAGGTAAGGGAAGAAACAGCAAATACATACTAAAGAAATATTTCTGTTTCAGAGAAGGAAGCAAAGCAAAAAATAATCTAAAGATGACATTTTTAATTTTTTTTTTTTGGTAATACTGAGGATTGAACCCAACAGCATGCTATGCTCTCAGCCCTCCCAAGCACTAGGATTACAGGTGTGCACCACCATACCCAGCCACATTTTTTGCCAAATTTCACAAAAGTATATTCAAAATTTACATAAGGATGAAGAATTAGAAAACATTTTTTCTTCTTATTGGGGAAAAATACATATAACAAAATTAAATGAATGGACTGGATATTCATGTACAAAGTTTTGTGTTCAGAAAATATTACCCAGTATAAAAATGACTAAAAGGTAACCCTATCCAATTCTGGTTAGACAAGAAGCTTTTTCAATTTGCTCAGGAACATAATTAGTCTTTTCAATAGTAACACCATTTTAGTAAGCACTATAACACACTGCTATAAAAAATCATCGTACTGCTACAATTTAAAGGAGGATAATTTGCACCATAATTTGAACAGTTTACTCCATTTTCATAAAGCTTACATGAACTGGGAATCAGAATAGTTTTTCATTAAAATCCTGTGCTTTATCAAAACTAGAATAAAGACAGAACTGGCAAGAAACTGGTACTAATCTGTAAGAAAATGTAACTTATAGATTTCACATTTAGGCTATTTAGAAGTTTGTGTTTAATATCTTAAGAGGCAGTCCTTAATGCATTACAAGTTTACAATATAAAATCATAAAGATTTTAAGAAGGAACCTCAGCTTTTATGCAATTCTTTAATGACCATTTCAAACTTTTGTCAGATTGGGCTATGGTTGAATGGTATAATGATTTCAACTAAACTTACAGAGGCCTTTCCAAAGCAATGGATGTTTTCTGATTTTGATATTAACATTAAAAATACCAGCAAATCTCCTTTCTTCATTCATGTGTGTGTGTATGTATGTGTGTGTGTGCACGCGCGCGCGGCACTGGGGCATCCAGTACATTCTACCCAGGGGCATTCTACTTGAGTACACCCAAGCACTGGGATTACAATCATGCACCATCACACCTGGCTCTTTCTTCATTCTTTAATAAAGCACACATTTACTTAAGCTTCAGATCACCTTTTCTTTTGTCCAAAACGATTATTTCAGAACTTTTAATAGCAATGCCTGGTTAGGTAATTGTGAGGACAAGACTATTTTTCCAGTAAACCATGTTTTTAATACCATAAGGCTGGACTTTTAAAAAATCACAATTTATTAATACATAAGTAGGCTTATAATCTACTTTATTATAAAATGAAACAGATCTTAGTACATAATTATTATAGACAATAGAATATTCAGAAAGGTTCAAATTGATCAGTATGAAAATATACCTTACTGAAATATACTTACTTATAAAAACATATTGCCTTTGCCATGTGAAAATCTGGTGTTTAGTTCTCTAGATTTCTTTATTAGGGCTTTTTTCTGAGCTTCATCAAACCTATTGACCTTGAGATCCTTATCACGGTCAAATGGTACTCTTTCTTGAGGCTTATTTTTATCTTCGGCAGCCTTATTCTTTAATTTTTTATTATGAATGTCCATAAGAGATTCTGATCTTTTTGATTCCTGGGGAAAGCAAGAGAACAGAAATAAAAACCTTAGCTTATATAGATTATTGAAAGAATATGATCATGAAACAGAATAACTTAATAACATTAAGGAGGGCTATTTACAAACATCAACGGGATTTTCTAAATACAAGACAGCATCTATGAAAAAAATAAGTGTCAAGTGTTTAAAATTCTTTATTTTCAACAAAATTGAAGGAGGCAAAAATAAGCTGTCAAGTATTGTTAAGAAAAATTAAGTCTACCAATACATATAGCATGAAATAGTTAAGAACTTAAATTCAGAAGAAAACTTGGTTTGCAATGACCATCATCCTGCTTTCAACAACAGTAATATGGCAAATAACTTAAACCTCATTTTCTCAGCTGAGAAGTGGGAGCAGTCATGCTAATAATTTCCAAAAATTTGGGTGAAGGATGAGTTCAATACTCTAATGAACACAAGGATTTAGTACAGTGTCAGGTATATACAATCATTTGATAAATGCTGTGTTTGATTTATTGAGCATTTATTCTACTGTAATCCACACAATATCTCTATAAATTAAATGTTATTACTCTGATTATAAAGATTTGGACAGAATGAGAAAACATTCTAGGACCAATGTGAAAAATATCAAAGGAGGTCCTAAAACTCAAATTGTTCAAAGAACTGGATGATATTATAACAAAATGTGTTCCATTCCCATTTACTTCTTTATATAAACATGTTTCCTTTTTTTGTGTGTGTGGTATTGAGGATTGAACCCAGGGGTATTCTACCTTTGAGCTACACCCCCAGCATGATTTTATTCCTTTATTTTGAAACAGGGTCTTATTAAGTTGCAGAGGGCCTCAGTAAGCTTCTGAGGTTGGCCGTGAACCTGCGATACTGCTATCTCAGCCTCCTAAGTACTAGGATTACAAGTCTGTGCCACCATGCCAGGCTTAAACATGTTGTCTTAACTCTTACAACTATAAAATCAAACAAACAAAAGCACACAACTGAGGCTGAAACCTTATTCTAGCAATAAGTAACATTCATCTAAAGACTAGAAACTAATTGGAAAAAGGTCTTTCATTAAAAGATAAATTCTGTTTATACTTTTATTTTTTATGTTTATAATTAGTTTTCATTGCAGGGCATGGTGGTACATGCCTGTAATTCTGGTACTTGGAAGGCTGAGACAAGAGGATCTCAGGTTGGAAGCCAGCCTCCGCAACTTAGGGAGGCTTTCAGAAACTTAGTGAGATCCCGTTTCCAAATAAAAAAAATAAGAAAATAGGGCCGAGGTGTAGCTCAGACATAGAAGGACCTTGGGTTCCATCCCCAGGATAAAAAAAGAAAAAAAATTGCTTTTCAAAGTTTATAATATATTTGCATTGCTTTGGTCAATTGAAATTTGAAATTACAACTTAATCCAAAAGAAAAAACTGTTAATATTTAAAGATTTAGGCATGGGAAACTTAAAATATTTTTCAATTTCAATTTTTGTGCATATTGCTTGCAAAACACTTTTTTTTTTTTTTTTTTTTTTTTGCGGTACTGGGGATTGAACTCAGGGGCATTCTACCTCCAAGCTATACCCCCAGCCCTATTTTTTATTCTTTATTTTGAAACCAAGTCTCACTAAGTTGCAGAGTGCCTCACTAAGTAGCTGAGGCTGGCTGCGAACCCAGATCCTCTGGTCTCAGCCTCCCGAATGCTGGGATTACCACACCCGGCCCCACGCATACTTAATATGCTTGAAATCAAGTCTTCCAATCTCAGCATCCTCTTCCAAATTTTCTTCACTCTTCTCTGGTCTCCATGCCTAAGAACTTCACGCATAAAACTGATGTCCTAAAACCGTCTTCCTAATCCTTCTTCCCCCTAACACAGCTATATGCATGCATTTTTCTTGTTTCCTAAGGTCTTAGGATAATAACTGACATACCTACCTAGTTTAAGCCTTTCCCCGGAGTTCTAGATCGCATGCAGAGAACATTCGAGAGTCCTACCAGGAACCCAGAATCGTCATTATCCAGTCCCTCTTCCTTGGTACCTTCCTCTCAGTTTTTCACATACTTACAAATCAAAGACCAACAAAACCCCTCTCTCCAACCTTTCACATTAAGCCTGCTAAAGGAGCGCCAAATGACAAAGTTCAGTTATATTCATTTGATAAATCCCCACTCTTGAAAACAGCTAGTGACGCCCGGCGTGGTGGTGCATGCTCCTAATCCCAGTACTTGGAAGGCTGAGATCTGAGGATTGCAGGTTCGCGGCCATCCTCTGCTACCTAGTGAGGCCCTCTGCAACTTAGAGAGCAAAACACTTTCAAGTATGAAAGTGAATTTCATTAGGTATAAAACTGTAGCAAAAGAGAAGTGAAACTATGAATTCAAATAGAAAAAAGTTCTTATGAAGTAACATTTACAGCTGTTTTGGAAGTGCTTGTTCATACATATCTTTTAATGGACTATACTAGACATGGAAATAGCAAATAAAAATTTATAGTCTTTCCAATTTCTTTTAGGAGATATCATACAAAAATACTTGAAGACCACACTGGTCTGCCTCCCTGACTGGCTGAAAAGGCATCCAGATTGCCGAGCCCCATCACATACTGAGTGAATCAAAATTGCCAGCTGGGGTCCTCAGAAACCTGAGCTTTTATCACTCATGATCTGATACTGAACTCACTGGAGGGGGAACCCACTGTGCACACCATTCTTTCTAGTGGTTTGGTATTAATAGAAGAGGGAATGCCAAGACAAAGGAGGAAGTGGAATAGGGTTAATTTTAGGATGGGAAGCCCTATGTGTAATACAAATATAATGATATATGTATGTCTAAATGTAAAAAGGCTATCCTATAAAAACTTAATGTTCCTTTTCCTGTATCCGTGTCTTTCTCTGCAAATAATAGCTCTTTAGGAATGTAATAGAACAAAGAATGTTGAGGGGCTAATAAGAGTTGGAAAGGGAAGACCTGAAGACAGACAGAACTGGAGAAAGAGAATAAAGTTTGGAGCAGATGCATGGAGATGTGAAAAAGAATGGAGTGGGAGAGGCTCTATTAATTTACCTAAAGCCACTACTGAGGAAAATGATTTATACTGATGAGCAAAACTATATAAAAGGTAATAAGAAGAAAAAAAAAAGAGAAATAATAATGGTAGGTTTTAATACTGATTTCCTATATTAGTAAATTAAACATCAATAGAGACAGGGGAATGCATTAAATTACCAGACTATTATAATCAATTCAAGCTATTCAAATGCTGAAATTTATAATGATAAAAAATCACATTCAATCACTTAAGAAAAATGTTTCTGTTTTCTAACAAGTTACAAAAGTTAGAGCAATGTATTTAGAATGGGATAGTTTAAATAGCTTTTAAAAGCTCATGCTTAATTTCTAATTGATTGGTTTTTACTTTGTCTTCCTGGTAGTAATTCAAAAGCTGAGGGTTGGGGGTTATAGAGTAGTTTAGTCTTAAGACTACATTAATATTTTGAAGAGTAAATCTCATAATAAGTAACCAAAATTTCACTGTAAGATTAGAACCCTAATTTCTTGTATGTATTTTAAAATAAACTGCAGATATCTTTACATGTGTCCCTAAATACTTGAGCATAGAGTACAATATTTGTTTATAACTTTTTTCTTTTAAGATAAATTTACATACAATGAAATAGACAAATTTTAAGTGTACAGTCACTGAATTTTATATTTCAAGTTCCAATCATGATCTAAAACATTTCCATTACCCCAGAAATCTGTGTATGCTGCTCCCTAGACAAATCTTCCACCCCTACTACAACTACTACCATTCTCATCTTTTCCATCATAGAGTCACTTTGCATGCTATAGAGCTTCATACAAGCAGAACTGTAAAGTGTGTACTTGCTTATGTCAGACTTCTTCCATTCAGCATGACTTTGATTCATCCTCATTGTTGCACTTATTTGTACTTTGTTGCTTTTTCTATCAGTTCTTTTCCTTTCCTTATTGATGGATACCTGGGTTGTTTATAGTATTTAGCTATTATGGATATTCTTGAATAAGTCTTTTTTTTTTTTTTTTTTGTGGTACTGGGGATTGAACTCAGGGGCATTCTACCTCCGAGCTACACCCCCAGACCTATTTTTATTCTTTATTTTGAAACCGAGTCTCACCAAGTTGCAGAGTGCCTCACTAGGTAGCTGAGGCTGGCCGCGAACCTGGATCCTCTGGTCTCAGCCTCCCAAATGCTGGGATTACAAGCGTGTGCCACCACGCCCGGCTTGAATAAGTCTTTTTAAGGCTACTATGAATGAAGCATGTTCTACTCTTTGTATGGACATGTTTTCATGTGTCTTAAGTAAATGCCCAGGAACAGAATTTTGGAGTCATAGGGTAGGTAGGTGTGCGCTAGAAATGTCAGTTTGGAAGAAGGCCTAAAGTATTAATTTTATGTCATTCTTCTTTTCTTACATAACCCATTGTTATAAATTTTGGCTTTAAGTATCACTTCACATTGTATCCCACACATTTTGATACATTGTGTTTTTGTTATTATTCAGGTATAGGTATTATCTAACTTCCATTATCATTTCCACTTTGCTGCAAAGTATAAATTTTGAATTTTTAAAATTTCCAATTACAGAGGGCTTTTAAGTTATTCTGAATTTTATCTTAAATTCTTTGTGGTCAAAGAACATGGTCTGAATGAAAGTGATTCTTTCAGTTTTGTTGAGACTTGAGTTTTGACCTGATCAGTTTTCAAAAATGTTTCATGTAGGTTGAGTTTTTGATCAGTTTCCAAAAATGTTTCATGTATGCTTCACTGTTTGTGATTCTGGTCAACGTATATCCAATAAATCAATTTTTATATAACTTCTCATTAACTATAACACTAAGAACAGAAGGTAATTACCAAGTACCTGAAGACCTTTCAGGGGCCAAGGGGTTAAGTGACCTACATTTACTATTTTGAGCTGGAATACTCTTTAGTTTTTTAAGAGTAAAAGAGACTACAACCAACCCCCCAAAAATGATATGTCAAATGAATACTCATCTCAGTTTATAAATTTATATTAAGTTGCTATTGCGTGTGTCAATAATATAAGCATAAAATGTTTTAAAAACATTTTTCTCTCATATTTAAGTCTTTTTATCAAAGACTCCAAATCTTCTTAGTACACCTCTTGCTTTTGGATTAACTGCTACCTATCTCTAGTAATAAAATTTCCGATATACAACTTAGGTAAAATACAAATTTAAAATACAAACTTAGGGAAAATACAAATTTGAAAACATTACATTAAATGCATGAAGAATTTTATAAAGTGGCAGTCATAAAAAAGAAAAGAGAAATAAAGTCTGGGGATGTAACTCAGTGATAAAGTGCCTGCTTGGCATGAACAAAGCCTGGGTTCAATCCCCAGCACTGTTTAAAAAAAAGAGAGAGAGAAACAAGAAAATAAAACATAAGAGAACTGAAAGAAAAATAAGAGATTATATATTTTCTTACATTGTATGAAGATACCTGCTCAGCCAGTCTCTTGTCCCTTCCTGACAACACATACTCCTCATCAATCTTACTGGATGACTTTCTTCCTTCCTGTGTTTCCTAAGGGATGCACACAGATAACACATTACTGAACCATAAAATTAAGATAAAATAAAAAAGAAATATTATTCTTTTTACTTAGATTAAGTAACAAGAGACCAAACTAAGCTAGGTTCGTTGAATTCCTTCTCATCTGAAAATTGATAAGGGATTAGTTAGTGTTCTAGCCTATGATTTTCCTGAAAATAATAAACAAACAAAACACCCAATCTATTAACTTCAAGAACTCATCTGTTTATCGAATTTAGGATTTTTTTTTTCTGGAACTGAGGATTGAACCCAGAGGCATTCTACCTTTAAACCACATCCCCAACCCTATGTTTTATTCTTTATTTTGAAATTGGGTCTCACTAAGTTGCAGAGGGCCTTACTATGTAGCTGAGGCTGGCTGCGAACCTGCGATCCTCCTGTCTCAGCCTCCCAAGTAGTGGGATTACAAGCCTGCACCACCATGCCTGGCTCTCAGGATGAGTTTTGGATAACAACATATAAATAAAATATATGAAAATAAGGCTTATAAAAAAAGAAACAAAGCTGTCTTTATTCACAAATGATATGACTGTGTAGAAAATGCTCCCCAAATCTACCAAACAAGCAAAAACTCCTGGAACTCCTGGCATAGTTTTATGTTATTTGTTTAGGAAAACCAGGGAGGCCTTCCTAACAATTTTTACCTTAATAATGGGCTAAAACAACATTCATTTAATAAAGTACATCAAAAACATAGAAATAACCGGGTAAGGTGGTGTACACCTATAATTCCAGTACTTGAGAGGCTCAGACAGGAGGATCAGAGCTTCAAAGCCAGCCTCAGCAATTTAGTGAGGCTCTCAGCAACTTAGCAAGACCCTGTTTCCAGATGAAAAAGAAAACAGGGCTGAGAGTGTAGCTTGGAGGTAGAATGCTCCTGGGTTCAATCCCAGAGCCACAAAAAATAAAAACAACAAACAAAAACATTGAACTAGCTAATTTTATTTTGCCACAGAAATTTCCTCAGAAAGCAGATGCTTTTACTTATAAATATTAAGAGATAAATGTTATGTTAAAATGGAGATGAAGACCTAACCCTTTAATATTGAGATCTTGTAAAGACTGAGAGGTGCCCGGTGTGGTGGCGCACGCTTGTAATCCCAGTATTCGGAAGGCTGAGACCGGAGGATCCGGGTTCGCGGCCAGCCTCAGCTACCTAGTGAGGCACTCCAAAACTTAGTGAGACTCGGTTTCAAAATAAAGAATAAAAAGTAGGGCTGGGGGTGTAGCTCGGAGGTAGAATGCCCCTGAGTTCAATCCCTAGTACCGCAAAAAAAAAAAAAAAAAAAAAAAAAAAAAGACTGAGAGGTGAGGACATAATAGATGTCACTGAGTTAACTTATCCAAGACCTTTTCATTTCTTTCTAAAGAGCAATCATTTCTTTTAGGCCTTATTGGTTAAGTGAATATGAAATCATTAGAGGTATGAGAGATGTATGCTGGGAAATAAAATATAAAATGTAAGATGAAGTGACTTGAAACAACCTATCAAGAAGAAAATTTGGTTAAGATTTATTACAAAATTAGCCATGAACTTTACACAGAAGATACCAGAAAATGAACAGCTTTGTGATACTATATAGTTTGTGACATAAATCTGTGGTACTATAGTTTAAATTTTTTTTTTTTTTTTCCTTTGTGGTACTAGGGATTGAACCCAGGGACATTCTACCTCTGAGTTACACTCCCAGCCCTTTTTATTTTTTTGTTTGGAAATAGGGTCTTGTTAGGTTGCTGAGAGTCTTGCTATGTTGCAGAGGCTGTCCTTGAATCTGCAATCCTCCTGTCTCAACCTCCTAAGTAGTGGGATTACAAGTGTGTGCTACCACACCTGGCTTAGATACTAAATTTTAAGAGGTACTAATAGTCCTGTATGAGTCCACTGTAAACACTGAACAAAACATTTCAGCACTGAAAGGAACAACCAGTTCTAAAGAACTCAAGTCATAGGGATTAAAATGACTTAAGTTCAAACTCTACTACCTGGTTTCCATTTGTTTTCCTATGATATTTTTCTCTGAGGATGATTCTCTCAAATCTACCCCAGGCCAGTCATTTATTCACCAGTGAGAAATAAGACTAAACAAACAAATGTAGACACATAAGAAAAACCCATGTAAGCAAGAGAATTGCTTTTCTGGAGACAATCTTAAAAGCTAATTTATAAAAACTCCAACATATTATTTTTCATAACTAATAGGCTAAGATAGAATAGTCAGGCAGTCTAACACTGGCATTTCAACGTTTGTGGCTCACATATACAAAGCATTCTTTGCTGTTCCTTCTGCTCCCATGTATATTGGTTCACCTCACCTTTCTGTTACCATTCTCAGATTTCTTTAATCTTCGAGACGAAAGAATTTATGATGTTGCTAAATATGCAGGTAGGATGTTAAAATGTGGAAACTTCAACATACCAACCATATTTTAAGAACACTATCTCATAACCAACTCTCCATCCAAATGAATGAGCTCTTTCATCTTTCTTTCACCTTTCAACCAAACACAATGTCTAGCACACACACACAAAAATTCAATTTACAGTTATAGAATGAAAATAGGAATACTGAGGATTCTAGGTACTAATGCACAAGATGAAAAGATTTAGCAGGACGAATTAAATGTGGAACAGTTTAGATCAGAACTGATGAAGTGATAGCCTTAAGGTGACAATCAGTCAAGCATTTAAGACTTTTATGGGAATTAAAACTTTTAGATGGAGTAAATTTAAGAAGCGGTGCTGGAGACACTGGTTCAATTCCTAACATACAGTGGAATATTTAATAATAAATTGAGCGGGGCGTGGTGGCGCATGCTTGTAATCCCAGCATTTGGGAGGCTGAGACCAGAGGATCTGGGTTCACGGCCAGCCTCAGCTACCTAGTGAGGCACTCCGCAACTTAGTGAGACTCAGTTTCAAAATAAAGAATAAAAAATAGGGCTGGGGGTGTAGCTCGGAGGTAGAATGCCCCTGAGTTCAATCCCCAGTACCGCAAAAATAAATAAATAAATAAATAAATAAATAAATAAATAAATAAAAATAAACTGAAAGACTCAAGAAGAGAATGTATAAAAAATAATATATTTTATGCATACTTTTTTTTGGTCATTTGTTTTGGTTTTTAAATTTTATCTTAGTTTTATTTTTTTAGTACTGGAGGTTAAACCCATGGGCATCTACTTCTAATATATTCATGAAAGTGCTTCTTGCTTATCTTAACAGTAACATGAAGCTTTGTGCAGCAGAGATACGGTCATTTTGAGAAAGATTTTCAAATGTATCATTTAATTTGCTAGGTTAATTTGCAAGTTTTGTTGTTTTTCAAGACATTTTAAAACATATATTTTTATGCAGATAGCATGACGCTGTATAAAGATCAAAAAAAAAATCTCAAATGGAATTTTTATTTACCATTTAAGAGCTCTGTGACCTAAGAAAAGCTGACCACATAGAGGTTAGTTTCTCCCTTCACAAGAAGAGGTCAAAAAACCTATGTCTTAGGGTTTTCTTGGGGTTTTAATGAGGTAGTTTATTGGAAAATAACAAGCAAACTGTGTAACTTTCCTTCATGAAAAAGTTTTCCCTTGTAATTGTAATTTCAAGCAGTAGTATTCTTAAATAATTTTGCCTTATATCTTCCTAAATTTAAGCCAACACGTACAGAAAGACATAAGCAAACAAAACCTCTCACCTTAGCTTTCCTTTCTCTGTCAGCTGGAGTATCTGTCCAAAGCGATCGATCTCCAGATTTCTCATCAGTTCTTCGTTTAAAGGTTCTTGGCCCAAAACCAAAGTTTTTCATTTCAGGAGGAAGCTCTGTCATCCATGACTCTCTTGTAATTGGTTTAGGTGAATTCTTTAGGAGAAAATGTTTAAACAATGTAGCATGGAAAGTATATAAGTAGTACTGTACAAACAATTGTTTCTCAGTTGAGTTTTTAAATTTACTTAACAATTTTAATAGAATTAATGTTTATGTCACATATATTTGCCATATATGTTACAAACAACTTTTGTCCAATTTGTTATGCTTTTGACTATCTTTTGCCATGCTGAATATTTTTAATAGGAAAATTTGACAGTCTTTTCCTTTACAAAGGAAAAATGTTTTTAATATTTATTTTTAAAATTTAGATTTTTAAATCAATTATTTTACTTCTTAAAGTGTCTTTAAAACTTACATCATCTCCTTTGGTTAGTTTTTCCTTCATCCTCTGGGCCCTTTTTTCAAACTCCATCGTTACACTATCATTAACTGGTTCTTTTGCAGGCATTGGTCCAACAATATCTTCATCTTCACTACCTGTTTCCTTTTAAAATAAGAAATTACCTTTAACCCAAGAGAAGAGCTACAAATTATAGAAAATGATACTAAACTACTTACACATAACTGAAGTTGATTATCCACAGACAATAAAACAAAAAAGCAAACAATGTATACTAAGGACTTTTCCTTCCCTTTCTTAAGTGCATGGTAAAGAGCTGACAAATCCATGGCTTGTGCAGTGTCTCACGTCTCCTCCTATGGGCATGGTAAACCTCATTACATTACTTTAGTTCTCTTCCTAATAGCCATAGATGTGGCCTTGGAGTTCTTTTCAAAGTAGTATTCTTGATACCAATTGAAGCCAATTTTATTGTTGGTATATAAAAAGCTCTTTGGAATAAATGTACATAAGCAGGGCATTCTTGGGACTCATATCAGCCTTCAAGAACAGAAATACTATGCAATAACTCACAAAACACTAATCCAAACAAGTTATTTCAGTTCTGAAAGTACCTTACTTACCCTAAAGATAAAATAGTATTGTAATAATTGAACTGAATTCAACTTGGTCTTATTAAGACATTTTGATAAATGGCTTCCATGTATGACTATTAGATGCTATAAATGTTAGGGCTTAAAATCTCCTTTAAGGATTAAGATTAATAACAATAACATTTTATCTTTTAGCTCTGACAGAGAGCTTCTTCCTTTTCTCTCTCTCTCTCTCTCTCTTTTTTTTAGTCCAGGGGCATTCTACCTGAGTTACACTCCTAGCCTTTTTTATTTTTTGTTTTGAAACAGGGTCTCACTAGGTTGTTGAAAGTCTTGTTACATTGCTGAGGTTGTTCTCTGTCCTGCGATTCTCCCGAATGGAGAAGCAAATGGAAAATTAGGTTCAATACATTAAAATGAAAATCAGAAACCAGAACCACAAGCACAAATGTAATCTAGGCATTAAATCATTTTGATGTCTTGGATTATCATTGCTTTAAAAAATCTTTTTAAAAGATGTTGTATATTATCCAGAACTACAACAGAAATTATATATCCTACTATGTTACAGTTTGGTCTGTAGTGTTAAACCTATTTGAAGGCCCCATTTGAGGTCACATGCCTGTGATCTTGGGCAATAACCTTTTTCTAAGCTTTGGGTTTTTTATCTTAGATGGGGATGATAACAGCTTCTACCACTAACTGCTCTATTAGTACTCTGCATTTTGTTTGTCCTCATTGGAGCCATGAAAATGGGATCTTTTCTAACTCCCAAGGGAAAATGTTGGTAATTCTAAGCCAGTCACTTTGTCTCATTATTATTGCTTACTCCATTGGCTTAGGCATGAGTACATGATAAGATTCTGATCAAAGAAACATGAGGGGGGTTGGTCTGCAGAAAACCTAAAAGGGTGAAAAGGGATCATTCCCTTTCTGGCTCTGTTTATTGCCAATTGCTTGTGAATCTTAAGACTGGCAGGCTTCATGGTATGATGAAAGCAGTCAGCCCAAGAGGTATTAACATGTCATAGATAATAGAGCAGAAAAAAGGAAAACATGGGAGCCTTTGATAATATTATTAGGTTGTTGAATTAACCAACCCTGGAGTGACCTTACTTCTAGACCACTCATTATATATAATAAATGTTTTCTTTTAGAATACTGAATATATATCACCAAGGAAATGACATAAAAAAACCATTTGCTAACTAAACTAAGTAGGTTAAGACTAAGCACTATTTGAATAGAATTTTGTTATTTGCAGCTGAGAACATGCTAGCTGATACACCACCTCCCAGAACTATTTGGATTAGATCAAGTTTATTCTGGTGGTGGGCTCTACAGCACCGGGCTTACGTAAATGCTCAACAAATGTTAACCATCAGAATTATTGTGTACTTCTTAATTTGGGGTAAATGCTGTGAATGAGAGACCAAGAGAACCCCCTCTCTAAGAAATGAAAATTTGAAAACTGAAAATGAAATATCTTTTATAAAAGGCTTAAAGGGAAGTTATAAAGCAAACAATTCAGAATCAATAGTATCTTAATTTCCATAATCCATGCCCACTTTAGGTTGTCACCTTTTTTTTTTTTTTTTTTTTTTTTTGCGGTACTGGGGATTGAACTCAGGGGCATTCTACCTCCGAGCTATACCCCCAGCCCTATTTTTTATTCTTTATTTTGAAACCGAGTCTCACTAAGTTGCGGAGTGCCTCACTAGGTAGCTGAGGCTGGTCTCGAACCCGGATCCTCCGGTCTCAGCCTCCCAAATGCTGGGATT
>PVLC010003316.1:24307-99293 GCA_004027655.1 Graphiurus murinus | reverse complement strand
CTCCTCCTCCTCCTCCTCCTCCTTCCTCTCTCTCTCTCTCTGAACTGAACCCAGGGAAGCCACACTTTGAGCCCTTTTTATTTTTTGTTTTGAAATTGGATCTCACTAGATTGCTGAGAGTCTCACGAAGTTGCTGAAGCTGGTCTTGAACCCAAGATCTTCCTGTCTCAGCCTGTCAAGTACTGGGATTACAGGCGTGTGTCATCATGCCTGGTGCCTCTGTTTATTTTCAAGAAGAGGGAGAGACTGCCTGGAAGAAGATCTCTAGTGTATGCCATGGTCTTGTAGGGCAGGAGGAGGGGGAATAGGGGCCGGGGGAGAAACACTGTTTCCAAGCCACAATCCAAACTGATTTCCCATGATTTATCTCCTGGCCTCTCACAGTGTCAACTAAACCTTTTCAGTTATTTCATGGTCATACTTTGATCCACATTTTAGCCATACTTTTCTAAGAACAAACATTGTGCAACATTGCTCCGAAGGCATTAGGAATTTGCTTCCCTTCCCCCTCATCACAGTTAGGTCATCGTGTAAAAAGGCGTTAGAATAGCCAGGTGCAGTGGTGTTTGCCTGTAATCCCAGTTCTTGGGAGGTTGAGTCAGGAGGAGCCAGGTTCAAGGTCAGCCTCAGCAATTTAGCAAGACTCTGTTGCAATATAAAAAATAAAATGGGCTGAGGGTGTAGTTCAGAGGTAGAATGCTCCTGGGTTCAATCCCCAGTACCAAAATAAAGGTGTTAGACTATGGGAAATTTCTAGCTCATGATCAAGTTCTGCTGGTAATCAGCAGTAAGCTACCTCCCTAAGCCTTGCTCCTGTTCCATTGTCTTCCAGTCTGCAGCATACCCTTCCCTGCAATCTTCCCCTTCCATCCATCCCAGCCCTTGAGGCCCAGCCCCAGACTCCGGAGCCTAGCAGGAGTTGTGCTCACCCACCTTGACAGAAGCCTCAGCCTGCAATGTCTGTGCCACTCACGCTGCAGGCACTCGCTGCCTTTTTTGGTAGTTATTTGTGTCTGCGCCTGGTGGCTTTTGGCAGCGGCAGACTGTTATTTACTTTCCTGAGAGCACATCCGCCACATTGCCCTGCTTCTAAAAACTGCTGGGTAAATGGGGGCAGAAAGACCGAATCCACGAGGAAATGCACGCACTTCTCCCCCATGTGACTAGCACTCCCATCATGGGGCTGAGGGTCTCTCTCTTTAAAATATGATGAAATTACAAGAATATATGGTTTCCTTCTCTTTGAGAAAAGCATATTTTTTTATCCAGTTTTGAAAAAACCAAAGTAGAGGCTAATAATGCTGTCAAGTTTCATCAAATATTGCTAGTTCCTTCTTCCTTTCCTTTTTCTTTTGGTACTAGGGATTGAATCCAGGGGCATTCTAACTTTCAGCTACACTTCCAGCCCTATTTTATTTGTTTATTTTGAAACAGAGGGACTTGCTAAATTGCTGAGGTCCTCACTTAGTTGCCAAGGCTGACCTCAAACCTGCAATCCTTCTGTTTCAGCCTCCCAAGTAGTGAGATTACAAGTGTGTGCCATCACACACTTAAATAGCTTAAATATTGCTAATTTCTTATTTTTAGAAAATGTGTTTGATTCATCAATGGGAAAAGAGAGAAGGCAAGAGCATATTAGGGGCTAAATAAATAGGTTATGAGTGAACGAATGAAAGAGGGATGACATAAGTCTAGACACTAGGAAACTGGACAGAAATAGAAACAGAAACAGGAGTAGAAAAAGGATAGATATATAGGAGCTTTAGCAAAAAAGTAGAAAGAGAGTGAGAGATGTGAAAAAGGAGACCCAAAGCTAGTTAAATTCTAAATCAGCAATGCCAATTTTATTACAACTTAAATTTAATAATTTAACAAGTAGAGAGGCAGTTGGATTAGAAAAGATAGACTCTGAAGGCAGATTTGGCTTCTGATATCCACTCAGCTACTGTGTAACCTTGGACAAGTGACTCAAATTCTCTGATCTCATTACTTTAAAACTTTTAATTTTGAAGTTAACATTAGATTTACAGAAAAGTTGCAAAAAATGGCACATAGAGTCCTGTATAACCTTCACTCAGCTTCCCTTAATGTTAACATCTTTCACAATCATAGTACAAACATGAAAACCAGGAAATTAACACTGATACACTACCAGCTAAGCTGTAAACTAGTTTAGCTAGTATAAACTAGGCTTCCCTAGTTTTCACATTAATGTCTTTTTTTTCTCGTCCAGGATCTGGTGGGATCCCACACTGCATTTAGTGGTTATTTAGGTCATTGCCTCTAGTTTTGACAGTTTCTCAGTTTTTTCTTATCTTTCCTGACCTTGACATCTTTTGCAGCGATGAATGTCCCTCAGTTTGGGGTGTCTGATGTTTTCCATTATTAGATTTAGGTTTGTTTTGTGAGGAGAATACCAATGAGATGGTGCCATTCCCATTTAGGGCTGATCAGGAGGTCTTGACTGATTCCACTTATTACGGGTCACGTTGACTTTGATCTCTTGGTCCAGGCAGCATCTACTGCTGGTTTTCTCCAATGTTGCATTTTTCTCATTGTAACTAATAAACACCTTGGAGAGAGAGGCTTTGAGACTATACAAATATCCTGTCTCTCATCACATTGTGTGTGTGTGTGTGTGTGTGTGTGTGTGTGTGTGTGTGTTGCTAAGGATTAAACCCAGGGGCATTCTACACCCCCCAGCCCTATTTTATTTTTATTTTGAAACAGGGCCTCACTAAGTTGTTGAGGTTGGCTTTGAAACTGCAATCCTCCTGTCTCAGCCTCCTGAGTACTGGGAT
Organism: Graphiurus murinus; assembly: GCA_004027655.1. Taxonomy (NCBI): domain Eukaryota; kingdom Metazoa; phylum Chordata; class Mammalia; order Rodentia; family Gliridae; genus Graphiurus; species Graphiurus murinus. Next base: position 96,492 of record PVLC010003316.1, on the reverse strand, counting down.
AACAGGTGTGCCACACCACGCCTGGCTCTTCATCACATTTACTTTTGCCCAACAGTTTTAGAATTCACCAGTGGCTCTTACCTGCAACTGTTATCACCATAGTATTCTAATGGTAATTTCCTATTTCCCTCTGATCTTCTACTTTTATTAAGTGTAATTCTTCTATATGTAAGAGCTATGCCTCCTCCTGCACCGCCACATTGATTGCCTGATTAAATAAATATTTATATAAAAACGGACTCAGGCATATCTATTTTACTCTATGGGTCAGAATCTAGCACTGTTGTTGTTATTTATTTATTTGTCTAAGCTTTACTTTCTCCATCTCCAAGGCAAGGAAAATGCCAACTGTCATAAGGATTAAATGGGATTAGAAAGCATGAAAATGCCCAATCCAGAGCACTTACTCAACAGATGCGAGCTTCTCTCCTCCCCTTTCTTTCTAGTGTGGGAATCCATGCTAATTTGGAACAAGACTATTCTAAATAGGTGAAAATCTGAAGTTAATAATTCTCTTTTAATGTGATGCATCTTTTCTACTTTAAGGTAGAACTCAGCCACCCCAGTGGTTCCTGGTGGAGATCAGGATTTAGGATTGCCTGTAATGATTATTGAAGACTGATTTTTTTTAATCAGCATCCCAAAATTTGTATGAAAATAGATGCTTGAGAATACTTGAAAACAGACTGTTCTCTTAAGTAGTTTAAGTGTTTTCCCAGAAATCTTGTTTATGTTCTGAAGTTGCTTAGCTAAACTATTTTCAGATATAGTCCCAAGCACGGCTCAACCCAGCTGTGGGTCATATCATCACTAACTCTGAATTTGTGAAATCATCGATTCATCTTGGATTCCCAAGCTTCCATGGCAGGGAGTGGAAGAAAGCCAATTTTAATTTAAATTTAGATTTTAAAAGTTCTGGTAATTCGCTTTTAAGTTCAGGTTGAATTAAAAAAAAAAAGACAAGAATAGGATCCTTAAGATGCAACAATGAGTAAATCTGGAAGTTTAAAATACTTCATGAAATACAGTAAAATACACTAGTAAAGTCACTCAATTTATGGAAACATTCATTTTTCCACTCCATTTTTATCAGTCAGGAAAATCAAGAACATCAGATTTATGTTAGCAAACAAGTCTGGGGCAGCAAAGTTTGCAACAAGCTCCCTGTGTGGACTCCTAGACGGTCTCTTACTCAGTTTGGGGCAGGACCAGGAACCTGCAGTTTTAGTAGGTGCCACCCGCAATGCGAGTTTGGTGCAGGAAGAGGCAGGATAGTGGAGTGAGTCGGGGCCTGATTTTGTGGGTTTAATCTCACAACTGCCCTCCACCACCTGCGTGACCTTGGGTAGATGACTCTGTCTCGCACACCTCAGCTTCCTCATTGGTAGTCTGGGGCTCAGGACACCTGTCTGCAAGGTGCTGTGAGGAGCTAACAAGTGACACCTGTAAACTGGCCAGCACGACCAGCTACTCTGAGGGACAGCAGACCTCTCTGAGGAATGATGGTCGGGGTCTGACAGACGCAGAGCTGCTGGGGCTCAGCCTCCAACACCTTCTGCATCTACTCGGCCTTATGACTGATGTTTTTCATCACCACCACAGGGGTCTTACTGGAACACTCCTGAGGCCGCAAAGGGAGCAGCAAAGTTAGGGTGCTAATAACACAGGGTGACTGACCCTCTGTCAGTCAGATACATATCGACCCAGAACTGGAGTGTCCTCCCAGTGTTAGGTAGACTTTACCTAGTGACCCAAATAAGAAACAATTTGTGGAGTTCACACAACCAACAACCAATACCACCCAGATGAAAATTTTGTGATTTAATATTTAAGGCAAAAAAAAATTATGTCTAAAACAAAAGTAAAACATAAAAGTCTGAGTGGAGGGTACATACAGAAAGGGTTTTTTAAGCCCTTACGCGGAGCATGCTCTGACCCCCGCATGCATGGAGACCACCTCTGCTTCCTGTCCCTGGGTCACGGGGACGCCAGCCATTGAGTGAGTCCCTCGACCCCATACACACTCCCCATCCTAAGGGTTCCAGACTCCAGTCACACTCATGCTGTTTAGGACTGGCTTCCGGCTTGGTCTCAGAAGCTGCGGAGTAACTTTCTGGGGTTAGGGAGGTTTATGGGATGCAGCGAGAGGAGTGGGGTGATCCATACCCCTCAGTAAATAGCCCCATGGTCCCCTGGTGTGGGACCCCAGGTGTGCTGGCTGTTCAGTTTCTGCCGAGGAGTTCTGACAGGGGAGAAGGGTGGTCTAGATAGATGTGACCACTGACTGTGTTGTCAAAACTCAAAATTGAGACGTTGGCCTTAAAAACGCAAATGGGAATGGGTGACGGGGACTCTTGAGGTTGAAAGTCTGATTGACCAAAGGGAGAAGGAGAGTTAGACTCAAGAGTGAGAGGGGATGGAGAGGATCCATCAGGCTGAGGACAGGGGGCTGCAGTGACAGAAGGGAAGCTGACGTGGCATCGATCTCATTGCCCACAAAGAAAAATAGCCACCACGGAAGTGTCCAGACAGGGAGGTAGATGAGATATCGGTGAAGGGCAAACCTAAGAGAAGAAATAACCTAAAAAAATCATCTAAGGCACCATGTGCTGTGGTGCATTCCTGTAATCACAGTACTTGTGGGATCGAGATGGGAAGATCGCAATTTCGAGGCCAGCCTCAGCAACTTAGCGAGGCCCTCCGCAACTTAAGTGAGACCCTATTTCAAAACAGAAAATAAAAAATACCACCCCTAGCTTGGAGGTAGAATGCGTTCAATCCCTAGTACAAAAAAAAATAAGCATAAATAAAATCATTTATGGTGATTTAAATATAAAGATGTCCAAAGCGTCTCCTTACCTCATTAAATCTCATCACCAGGTCCTCCAGGGCATTGTGCTCTTCATTCTGAGAGCTGAGAATTGATGCTGAGATGGATGCTTTGAGGCAGGGCAGGGACCTCTGGCATTCTGGGGTGCCCAAGTCCCGGGTTAAGAAGCACAGGTAGTCAACGGGCAGCACCCTGCGGTAGATACTCTGCTCCTGCTCTGTCAGGATGCTGGCGACTTCCTCTGGGAACTGGATGAGGGGCTGCAGATCGATCAGCTCCTTGCTGATCCCAGCTGAACTTGAAGGGAAGGCGTTGGAGTTGGCCATAGAGGTGCCTGGTTGGCGTTCTGGAAGAAAGTGACAGAAGTCAGTGTTATACTGAGGTTGGCATCCCTGACAACAGATACTTGAGAGCTACTCAGAGCCTCGAGGGTTCCTTAGCCAAATCCCTTGCTTGGTGAGCAGTTCTAGACTCTCTTGCTTATTGTGGAGACCTTTCTGGTACCTGTCCTGTCTGTCTGCCTGTCCCTGGGAGGTGGGGTTGGGCTTCATTTTCCATTTTCAGAAGCATTGAAATGCTGCTGAAATGGAGGTGGAAGGAAGGTCATACATGTATATGTGTATTTTAAGTAGACATGTAGGAGACCCGGGGACTCAAGGATTCTCTGAACACAACATTCCTTTCCCCCCTGGCAGTTTCTATCTGCATATATGAGCAATTATACTAACTCTTCTGCTATGGCTACATTGGCGTCTCGAAGTCTGGAGATTGCCCCTACGATGTGTAGATGAAAGACACTCCTTCTTCTTAGAAAGTAAATATATGACCCTAAAGGACTATGGTTTTATGACTCTAGAAAGTTTGCTTTACCAGGCTATGTTAAGAATGTGGGCTATATGTGTAAAACAAAGAAGTGGTGCTATTTGTGGTCTGACAATGATTGATATGTCATAAATGTCTATGTAACCCTGTTGTACTCAAGAAATGTATAAAAAATCCATGCTGAAAAAAAAATAAATTAAAAAAAAAACTTCATGTTATATTCTGCCAACTCTCTTCCCTCAATTTTATTGAGATCCATCTGGGAGTTTTCAAGAACAGAGTCACCTATAAAATTAAGGAAAGATCCAGGGATGGCGGTGCATGCTTGTAATCCCAATCCTTGAGAGGCTGAGACAGGAGGATTGCAAATTCGAGGCCTGCCTCGGCAATGTAGCTAGACTCTCAGCAACCTAGCGACACCCTGTTTCAAAACAAATGAAGAAAAAAATAAATAAATAAAAGTAAGGAAAGGATGGGCAATAAGATGTGCCTAAATAAATAAGTCTTTCTTGTGGTCTACGAAAACTAGCAAGAAGGCAGTAGAAGGAAGCAAGAGAAGGTGGCAGAGCATCAGGAAGAAATACCAAAGGCAAGAATTTCTAAGCTCAAAATGACTCCCTCAATTAGAAATGCCATACATCTTTCTCTTTATTTTCACACCCAGTCTGCCTCTTTACTTTCTTCCTATAACTCATTAATTCATTCACTGATTCATCTACCTAGCCATCTATCCATTCATTCACTCAATAAACTGCAAAAAATGTACAGTGAGCCTCAGAACAGAGCTTCCCCAAGTACAATCATCAGAAGATTGGTATTTGGAAGATTGATATCCAGAAAGCATCAACATGCTCTTGCTGAAGAAACACAACGCTCACTGGTACATGGTTACAGGCTCTGAAGATGGTCAAGGACTCATTTACATTAGCTTACCCCAGCGCTCCCCGGAGCCACACTTTATACAATATTGACATCATCCTGTGTGACCAGTATCCTTGGAACATCTTCAGAAAATGCTGCCCTGAGGTCCCAACTGCCCTCACTCTCCAACCTCTGTTGGTCTTTCCTTCCTGTGGACCTTCTTGGGGTTTCCTTCACACTCCTCAAGGGTTGCAGGAGGGGACCACATGCTATTCACCTGAAGCCTTTCTTATATCCTTTCCTTTCCTTATAACAAAGCCCATCTGTCTTCCAATGCCGCTGTGTTATTCCCACCCACTTGCCATCAGGACGCTAGGCTACAGCAAAGTTAATAGAAGGATGATGTCCTTAACTTCTAGAATCTAGTATTCCTGGATTCTTTTTCTATCTCCATGGCAGAAACCTTTGGAAGCATCGCTTCAAATGACTCTGTCTCTGAATTACTGAGCTCTGAAGTCATCATCCCTGAATTTGTTTTCCTTCTTCCTCCAATATCCAAACCATAGCAACCACTGTGTTGACAGGGCATCCGGGGCGATGGTCTGGGCTCTTGACACTCTCCCCTCTACTCCTCCTCTCCTAAGCAGCCCAACTGCCTTGGAAGCTTTGCACAGGAAGGGTTCTCCATAGATGGTGTTGGTTATTTAATTAGGTAAGCTGCTCGGAATGTTTTCAGTCAAGTCTAAAAAAATAATTTTGATGAGAAAGTTTCAAAGTTTGAATGACATTGCTCTCCATTGTTGCAAGTTGTACTTGTAAATATATTCAAAGCAAAGCTTTCTGTTATGGCTTCCCAATACAATTCATAGTATCCTATGAATTGAAAGGCAAGCAGGTGAATAAGGAATTTGTCCTAAGTATTTTGTCCAATTTTTTGGACCAAACTACCAAGGATGAGCTGCTGCAAAAAGTGGGAACTGTCAAATCATATTTGTTTTTCTCTAAGCTCATATGCCCCCCAAAGTAAAATAAGTCAGATGCCCAAATCTAGCCAACTTGGCTTCACTCTCCAATTTTCTGAATAGTTTTCAAAGTGACTAGCTTTCCTGAAAATTGCATCAGCATGCACCCTGATGACAGGGGCAGACTGCAGTTTCTGGATACTGATAATTTATGTATGGTGGAATTAAGCACACATGAGGACTCTTCTCAGAAGTAACCAACTCTAAGACATGATTTCAAAATATAGTACACTACAGAGGGAATAAAAATAACTCCCAAATGTTAGGAAACAGCCACTTGTCTAATATATTAGAGAAGAGATAAGGTAATAAAACAAATAATGTTAAGATGATCTCTTGAAAATGGCAATATATCATGAAATACGAATCACATGCTATTACAATGAATGATGAATCCAGCGACTGGTGGGAAAAAACAATAAAGGAAATCTAAAATGAATAAAATAAGAAAAGGAAGCCTAGTCAGTGTAACCCTAATAAATCTAGTGGCCTCATGTATCTTAGTATAAGCATGATGTCACACTCAAAGGAAACACAGATCAAAGCTAGAAGCCATGAAACACATGGGCCTTTAAGGTATGTTTCCTTAAAGCAGGATTACTCAGGGATTTTATAGCATGCATCAAAGAAATATTCCAGAAATGTTCTCAGGACATAACTTTCTGCCCTCCTCCCCAGTTCCATTCTTTTGCAGCTATTGCTTCCCACTTGCTCTCATGCTTGCTGGCTCTCCTCATCTCTTCTTCCCCTTCAGGTGCCACGTGGCCCCAGTGTTCAGCTGTACGTCACACCCCGCCCTCTTCTGCAACACACCCCTCTGCACAGCACAGGCCACCTGACGATGGGTTTAAGACCCAGTCTCTCTTCTTCCTCCTCATCTGTGCGGCACAGTTCACAGAGCCCACTGGATACCACAGTTGTCTTGTGAAATAATTTTTTTAGAAAATGTCTGGTAAATATAATTATGTACCTCATTTATAGTCAGTGCTCTCGGCTACATATGTTCATAGTTCTTCTACAGTGAAACAGGGCTATGTCTCTAGACACAGTCACAGCCTTTATATTTGTATCATGAGACAAATTAACTTCAAATTCTATTCTCTGCTTAAAAAAAAAAAGCTTCCTGGACTATAAGCACTTTCTATGGATCAATTCAGGACATAGTATTATCCATATCTTATTCATGACAGAACTATGGCTTCTATAAGGTCATGTAAAGAGGAAGTCAGAGAGCTTGTACATGCGCAGGATCCATTTGATTTCAGAGTTCATGTATCTGATCACTCAGCATGTTGCTGCATCGGTATTCCAGTTCACAGATGTATCTCAAGAGATTTTAGTATAAATCAACTTCTTGTGTTACTTTACTCAGAGCAATCTGAGTAAATTACCAAATGGCCTCTTCAGATGTCAGAAGTAAGAATTTGCCCTGGAGTGTAGACAGTTCCCTTCCTCAGTCAGCCTGGAACCATCATGTCAGTCACGACATTACAACTACATAGCCGCATGGCACACAGAGAAGCAGACGTGCCCGGTGCTTTCCTTCCTGTGACTTCATTTTCCAAAGTGTGCTGCCCTGAATTCATGTAAACCATGGTTCCTCACTTAATGATTTCGGGGAAATATTGGGTTAAACAAAGCTAAACAGGCTCTCTTTAATGCAGGACTTCTCAAAGCCTTAGAGAATTCCCACAGGGAGCATGTTATTCCCGGCAGCCCTCCTCAGCCTTGCTATCTGCCTCTGTACCCTTCACACGGGGGTCGCACTCTCTGCAAGATGCTTCTCATCACACTCAGCAATTCTCAAAGGGACAAATGGTTCTGTCCTACAGAATTTGTAGGATTGGTGGTTTCAAAAGAAGTTTAGTCTGCCATGTTCTCAGAGAAAGATCCAAGGGTGAGAGAGATGGTGGCTGATTCAGAAAGCTGTTAACTTACTCCCCACAGCAGAAGCTTATACTGAGACAAGACATCTCTACAGAAAGCCAGGAAGGAGGCTTATTTTTCCCAAAGGCATGAGAGAACAAGTGCGGCTTGTGAAGGAACGAAGGCAGGTACAGATGATGGGAGGGTCAAAGTGTATATGCAGCCCGGCATCACCTCACCTCAAGGCACGAGAATCACAGGCCCAGTCTTCCTTCAATGGATGCTGCTCCAAGAAGCTGGAGAATCCCCATAGAGTCCTCCTGCCACAGCAGAGAGCCCTCCTCCCTCCCCCTCCTCGCTGGTGATCATCAGCCCCAGCCATTCCCAGGGGCTGTCCACAAATTGCACAACCCAGAAGTACCCAGATAGAGCCAGAGGATAAGTTTCTAAACTTCTATTATTATTATTATTATTTGGTACTAGGGATTGAATTCAGGTGTTCTGCCTCCAAGATATACCCCTATTCCTATTTTATTTTTTGAAACAGTCTTGCTAGGTTGCTGATATCCTCCTGTCTCAGCCTCCCAAGTACTGGGATTATAGGTGTGGGGCACTGTGTTCAGCTAAACTTTTAAATTTGATGAAGTGTTATCCTTAATAATTGTTCCTTAGTGCCCTATACACTCCAGGGCTAGTTCTTAAACAATGCTGTTTAGGCCCTGACCTCACCAAGAACTTTCAGCTTGAGCTAGAGTCCAGGAAAACCTGCTGCTTCCCATCATTTCTTTTTGCTTTTTGGTCCCTACCAAAAGTAAAAGCATTTGGTCTTTCTTGCTATGCCTCATATAAACATCTACAGCTTACAAAGTAATTTCACATAATTTTTGCATAATATGAGGGAGTTATTACTCCTATCACAGGTAGGTTCGTTCATATTCATTCTCTCTCTCTCTCTCTCTCTCACCCCTCTCTCTCTCCCCTCCCTCTCTTCTCTCTCTCTCTTCTCTTCTTGTTCTCCCCTCCCCCTCTCTTGACTTAAGTTGCTCCATGACTTGCTCAAGAATCCAGCTTATGAGTGGTCAGCCCTGCAGCTGACAAAAGCTGAGAGAGAACCTGAAGGTTCTGGCCTTTGGCCCAGTACTCTAAGCTGATCCTAAGCTATCTTGGACGTGCTCAGTGTCCAGGGGCCAGCCTTAGTAGTTGCCAGTACATCTGAATGAGGTTAAGAAATGCTAAGTAAAAATTCATCCATTCATTTGTTGAGTGCCTACTATGTGCCAGACTTTGCTTCAGACTACACTGATGCTGGGATTTAGTGAACAAGAAAAGATCTTTGTTCTAGAATGGTAGTAATTTCCTTAAATTTTTTTGTAAAAGTGTTCAGAACTTAACCCACCAGGACACTCTGGTTTGGTCATCTTTTTCCAGTGTCTCAACAATTGGTACTCAGTACCTGGCTCTTGCTCCTCACCATTTACTACCCCATTTGCATTAAGTAACATTTAATTCTCACAAGGAGTCTATAAGATGGGTATGATTATCCCCATTCCACAGATGATCAAATAGTCGTCAGAAATGATAAGCAATTTGCTTAAAGCTCCCCTAGCACAAAGAGATGGAGCTAGAATTTAAATCTTGATTGTACTCCAAAAATCTACCCTATTTTACATTCAGCATTTTAAGGGATCCTGTGCAGAGGAGACTGTCTCCTGATTTCTCTCTCTCTCTCTCTCTCTCTCTCTCATCTCTATCACACACACACACACACACACACACACACACACACACACACACACGCATGCACACATATATACCCTATTCTTTTTTGGGTAAAGTGTAAGGTTGGAGAATTAGGCAAAATTATCCCTTATAGGAATCTGCATTTCTAAGGTGTGCCCCCATGCCAGCAGATGAGCACCTTATTGATCATGATAATAGATTACATCCTATCAAAACTGGGGGAAGCTGGAAATGGTGGTATAGGCTTGTGATCCCAGGACTTTGGAGCCTGAGACAGGAAGATCACAAGTTTGAGACCAGCCTCAGCAACACAGTAAGACTCTCAGCTATCTAGCAAGACCTTGTTTAAAAACAAAAAATAAAATAGGGCTGAGAACGTGGCTTGGAGGTAGAATGCCCCTGGGTTCAATTGCTAGTACCACAAAACAACAAACCTGAGAGAAGTTGCCATGGGGCTGTGCTTCTGAAACTTTATCTTTCCTTCCCACTCTCAATGGATAGTGGTGACACAGGCACAGCTTTCTTCAAAGACAAAACAAAACTCTAAGCATGTGTACCCTTTGTCCTAGCAATTTCACTTCTAAGACTTTATCCAACAGAAAATCTTGCAAAACTATAGACAAGCAAGGTAAATTTAATTGTACTGAAATTATCTTTATTTTTCACAATAAGTTTAGGTGAAAAAAAAAAGCAATTTGAGAACAAAGGAAAATGATTCTACTGGGGGAAAAGAATTTTATAAATATAGATTTATGTTTGCATGTCTGTCCAGTACACACTGAAATAATAATAGTGTTTATATGTTACATGGTTCTGTTTGCTTAACTTTTTATAATGTACTTAAACAGTTTTTAAAAAACAGATTAAGATGATATCTGAAAAACTTACCCAAAGACCAGAGCCTCAGCCTCCTCATGCTCAAAAAACTGGTTTAGCATTTGGGCTGTTCAGATTTTTCCCCCCCAACAAATACTGCAATATAGTACTTTTGAAAAGTACTTCAAGTTACAATTTGGGAAGAAAGTAGGAAAAACTTCTGTTGTTTAAGTTTGAGTGAATGTTGTAGACAGTCACTTTTTCTTAAGTTAAGCATTATATTCTCAAAAGCACATTTAATGGTGCACTTCCAATTATATAAAAGATGAAGAGAGAGGGAGGAAGGGAGGGAGGGGGAGAGAGAGAGAGAGAGGGAGAAAGAGAGAGAGAGAGAGAGAGGGAGAGGAACATTGATTTCATTTTATAAAAGATTCAGAGATGTATGAAAAACACTAAATCTCAGGCAGAGCTGAAAATTGCTTTCAACAGGGAAGTGATAGGTATAGAAAAAATTTAGTCAATGGGGATTTTTTTTCCCCCCTCATTATCTGTTACTGGTTTTCAGAGCAACAAAATCAATCTTGCAATGAATGTGTCTAGCTTGTCCTCAACCCTCATGAAAAAGATGAGCTCACAAAATCAATGGAGCATATTATTTCTAAGTCAGTACTTGTTAAAGAATAAAAACCAGTATGTCTAGACTGAGAGTTAAGACATGTTCAGATAAAACTATCTATTGGACTTAAGGGTTTCAGAGCAGAAAAAATTCGACAGAATTCTCTTTATAAGACACAAATTTTGCCCCCTGATGCCAAAGAAACATGTGATTATTATAAAAATTGAGAGAACATAAAGAAGAAAATTAAAATAACGGGTAATCTCATATCCAGAGATAATCTCTGCTAATATTTTTGTTGTGGCATTTCATGTTTTCCCTATAAATACACATAGTACTTACAAAAGAAGGATCAGAGAATGTACAATTTTTAGAACTTAAGAAAACTCTAAGCCTGGTGTGATGGTGAATGCTTATAATCACAGCACTTGGGAGGCTGAGACAGGAGGATGGCAGGTTCCAAGACAGTCTCAGTCGCTTATTGGGACCCTGTGTCAGAATAAAAAGGGTTTAATCCCCAGCACCAAAAAACAAAACCAAAAACACTCTACAGTGCACATTTCCTCAATTGTAAGTAACACTAGATTTATAATATTTCATTTTAATGGCTCTTTAGTAGTCCATATTACATTTATAATTTTTACCATTATAAAAATACTGTGGTAAACAATCTGGTAAATATGTTTTTATATATATTTAATATGCTACATAGCAACATTAAAAGAAGGAAAAATATCCTACCCACGCTGGGAAATCTTGAGGGAGCAGTAGTTTTTATCTTTTCTTCTTTTATAGCACACTCTTTTATCAGTATCTCTTGCTGATTATATCTGATTACACTGGGTAAAAAAGATTAACGGAGCCAAAATTTATATGGTAAGCTGTAAAAATGTGTTGTCTTGTATTGGGGGAAAATGGCATCAGGAGCTCAAGGTGAATGGGGTAAGGACTCTGGAGCATTGCTGGAGACAACCTGATGCCCTCTTACCCAGCAGCACAGTCCTGAGGGAGGACCACCTGGGAGATACCGATAATGCTAGAACCAGAACCGAGCAGGCCACCTGAGCTCCATCCAGAGTCCCACCTGGTTGAGCATCTCTATTTTATCATTACAGCAATCAGTGGCGATCAGAATAAATTGTAAGTAATACTGTTGAGTAACGCACAATAACGGCCCCAGTACTTACCCTGTGTCAGGAATGGCACTAAGGTCTCTCCAGGTTTCGTTCTGTCCTCACACCCACTCTGCGTGGTCAGCACAGCACTCAGTGCTATTAATGTTCCCGTAGCACACTGAGATCAGTGATGAACCCAGTGCCACATCAGTCTGACACCAAAGCCCAGACCCGAATCACCCCACTACAGGACTCGGGGCTTTTCTTCCCGAGTCTCCACAGACAGTGACAATCTGATGCGTCTTGGTGGTGAGTGAATAAGGACAGGCTCAGGCTGAATGCTCCAGCTGAATGGCACATTTGGGGTGAATTTCCTACTCTTTGCAGATCAGAAGACCATACTTCTGAGAGGCTGCGCTTCCTGCCCCGGGTTACAGAGCTGATTAGTGGCAAACTTAAGACTACAACTCAAGGTCTCCAAATCCCAACCCAGGGCATTCCTTCTGCACCCCATGGTCTTCCATCCCTGGTGGGGCTACAATTCTAGGTGCTGCAAGCTTCCTTGGGAAGCTCCCCAGAGAAGGAACCCATTGAAGGGAGAGTAAAATCCAGTGACTATGGGGGAGGTCTTGGGAGTCCCTCCCCCCACCATGTGGGCTGTAGCCAGGTTCAGTCACTGCATGACCTTGAGTATGACCTAAATAGCTCTGTCCTAGGGATGATGGAGGCATTACGATGATACAGTGCACGTAAATGTTTACTACCTCTTTAGCTCTCAATACTTAGCCATTTTACCATCATCACCAATTCGTCATTTGAAAGATGAAGAAATTCTGGAGCCTTTCATCTTAGCAGCAGGCCGGGGAGACATTATATATCAAACCATTCCAGGCTAGGGAAACTTTGGTTTTTATAACCTTCAATTTGCACTCTCTGGTGTGGTGCCAGCCATAATCATTTTTTTTTTGAGTTCTCATGTGATATCTCATTTATTTATATAAAAGAAACGTCCTTATCATTTTTCCATACCTTATAACAATATAACAACAGGTATCCCTATTTAAAAAAGCCCTCTTCCAATAAAAAGTACATACACACACACAGACACACACACAGACACACACACATAGACACACACACACATACACACAAATACTGCTGTTCTTAACCCTGAAGTCTTTCCATGAAGACAGTAGTTGACATAATATATTTGGTTCCTGACACAGAGCTCCTAAAATGCTAGCAATTTCTCGACTGACAGAAATGCCCAGTTCATTACACAAAGTTCCTAAACCACTTAGAGTTTCCTGGGTGATAGCAGAGTCTTTTTTTCTAATGAGGTGACTTTAGGTAGCCTCCTAGACAGCTTCGAGTTGGAGGCTACTCACCAGAAGGGTCACTGTTAGAAACTTGGAACTTTCGATCCCACCCCTCATCTTCTGGGGAGGGCAGAGGGGCTGGAGATGAAGTTAATAGTTGATCATGCCTGTGTGATGAGGCCTCCATGAAATCCCTAAACTATGGGGCTCATAGACCTCCCAGGGCGATGGATACATGGAGGTGCTGGGAAGGTGGTGCACCCCAAGAGGGTGTGGTAACTCCAGGCCTTCCCCTATTTCTTGCCCATACACCTTTTAATTGTGGTTCATTCGTGTCCTTTATAATAAATGGACAAATGTAAGTAAAAAGTGTCCTCGATCTGCATGAGCCATTATAGTGAACTATGGAATCTGAGGAGACAATTTGTATCCAGTTTGGCCAGAAATAGCACACACCCAGGACTTGTGGTTAGTGCTGGAAGTGGGGGTAGTATTAGGGGCCTGAGCTGTTAACCTGGGGGTGTCACTGGGGCCCAATTCCAGGTAGAAGTGTTGGAATTGAAAGTGTCAGGTTGGTGTTGGGAGAGTTGGAGAATCGATTGGTGGTGTGGAAACACATTTGGTTTCAGAAGTGTTGAGAGTATAGAAAAAACAGATTTCATATCCCTTCTAGCTTGGCATTATCAGTGAACCCTATTGAGGGGCCAGAGCAGTTGAAAAGTTAAATATTTTCATGTTAAAATATTGCTCACCTGTTTATGTCCATTTTAAAAAACTAAGATATAATTCACATTTGCTTTTTAAAGTGTATAGTTTAGCAGCTTTTAATATATTCACAGAGTTGTGTAAACATCACTAGAGTCAATTTTAGAACATGCTAGTCACCCCCCAAAACGTGTAACCTTGTACCTGTTAGCATTCACTCAGCTCTCCACTGACCTTTCATCTCAGTCCCTGACAACATTAATCTACTCTGTGTCCCTGTGGCTTTGCCCGTTCTGGATACTTCATGTAATAGAACATGTGGCCTTTTGAGGCAGGCTTCTTTCACTTAGCATAATGTTTTCAAGGTTTATCAATGTTGTAGCAGGTATTAGCACTTAAATTCCTTTTGTGACTGAATAATATTCTATTGTATGTATATACTACATTTTGTTTATTCACCAGAAGGCAAACATTTGGACTGTTTACATTTTTAGCTATTACAAACAATACTGTCATGAAAATTTGGGTAAGATTCTTTTTGTGTGTGTTTACATATATTCTCATTTCTCTTGGGTTTATACCTAGTAATGGATTGCTGGATCATATGGTAACTCTATATTTAGTATTTTGAGGATGCTTAAATTATTTCCCACTATGTCTACACCAACTTACATTCCTACTAGGGATGTATATTTAGGGCTCCAATTTCTCCACATCCTTGTCAATATTTTTTCCCTTCCTTTTCTTTCTCTTCGTCTTCATTCTCTCCCTCTCTTCCTTCTCCCTCCCTCCTTCCCTCCCTCCCTCCCTTCCTTCCTTCCTTCATTCCTTCCTTCCTTCCTTCCTTCTTTTCTTATTTATCCTAGTGGGTATGAATTGGTAACTCATTATGGTTTAGTTTACATTTACTAATGAATAATGGTGTTAGATTTTACTAATGACTAATGTTTATTAGACATTTATATATCTTTAGAGATGTCTATTCAAGTCCTTTGCCCATTTTTAAAATTTAGTTGTTTGTTTTTTATTGTTGAGCTTGAATTCTCTATATTGAGTATTGATTTCTTATATATAACTTGCAGATATTTTCTCCCATTCTTTTGTTGCCTTTTTACTCTGTTGATAGTGTCCCTTGCAGAAGAAAAAGTTTTAATATTTTTTATGAAGTACAGCTTATCTATTTTTCTCTTGTTGCTTGTGACTTTGTGTATCATATCCAAGAAATTATTGCCAAATCCAATGTAATGAAGCCTTTCCCCTATTTTTTTCTTCTAAGGGTTTATTTTCTTATGTCTTATTTTTAGGTCTTTGATCCATTTGGGGTTAATTTTTACATATGTATAAGGTAAGGGTCCGACTTTATTCTTTTGCCTGTAGATATCCAGTTTTCCCAGCACCATTTATTGAAAAGACTGTTCCTTCCCCATTGAATGGTCTTGGCATCCTTGTTGAAAACTATTTGACCCATATATGTGAGGGTTTATTGCTGGGCTTTCTTCTATTCTACGCCATTGGTCTATATGCCTGTCTTTATGTCAGCATCATAATAATTATATAGTTATTTATTGTAGTTTGTAGTAAGTTTTGAAATAAGAAATCTATATTTAATTTTTTTCTGGATATTCTGGGTCCTTTCACATTCTATATGAATTTTAGGGTCAGCTTGTTAATTTCTGGAAAAAAAAAAGCAGCTTGAATTTATATAGAGATTGCATTGAATCTATAGATGATTTTGGATGAGTACTGCCATCTTAACAATACTGAGCTTCCAGTCCACTGACACATGATTTCTTTCCATTTATTTAGGTCTTTTAAAATTTCTTACAAAAATATTTTTATAGTATTACAGATGTGAGTCTTGCATTTCTTTTGTTCTTTATTCCTAAGTATTTTATTCATTTCCATGCTATTATAATTTTTTCTTAACTTCATTTTTATATTGTTCATGGCTACTGTATAGAAGTAAAACTGATGTTGTGTCCTACCACCTTGCTGAACTTGTTTGTTAGTTGTAATAGTGTCTTAGTGGATTCCGTAGGGTTGCCTATGTATGAGATCATATTATCTGATAAGAGAGAGAGAATTACTAATACTTTTCCAACTTGGATGCCTTTTATTTCACTTTCTTGTATGTCAGCCCTGGAGAGACCCTCCAGGATAATGTTGAGTACAGTGGTGTGAGTGAGCAACCATGTCTGGTTCTTGACCTTAGGTGGAAAACTAAAAGTTATATGATATTAGCTGTGCATTTTGTATAAAAACACTTTTTTCAAGTTGGGGAGTTCCCTTCTGTTCCTATTTTGTTGAAATTTCTTTTTTCCACAAAGGGGTTTTGGATTTTGTCAACTGCTTTTTTTCCTGGGTCTGTTGAAATGATCATGTGTTATTTGTCCATTATTCTATTACTAGATGTATTATAATGGTTGGTTTTAGTGTGTTAATTCTACATACATTTTATATGAGTATATTACATGTTTGGGAAGCACTTTGCATAAGACCAACAGAATTTTACTGCCTATCTGCAATCCTGACTCTAATTTGGACCTGTACATTCTGATGGCAAACTGACACTTGACTGTAGCCATGTCTTCAGATCACAACATATAATTTAACATATATTAAATTAATGTTGAATGTGAACTCTATTGTTGTTTGTTATTATAGTTACTTTTTCTTTTTATTCTTTTATTGGTGCATTCGAATTGTACATCATAGTGAGATTCAAAGTGGTACATTTGTTCATGAACACATCATTTGGTGTATTTCCTTATAATCGCATTTTCAATTTTTGACAATATGAATATCAATTAAAAAGCTCTATAAACTAAAAGAAGTTCAGTGCATAATATTTCTTATTTAGAACATACTGTAAAAATGACCTATACCAGACTTTGGGTAGGTCAAAAGTCACTTAATGAGGAAAACATATGAACTTGAAAACTTTTTTTCCACCCTAAAAAGCAACAGTAATGGCACTGATAATATTACCTGCTAACATTTTCTGAACCTGCCACTCAGCTAAGCACATTCTTTTGACAATTTTACTTAAGTATCTTACTGTCACAAGAATGTAGCCAAGGTAAAATTAGCATTCCATTTTACAGTCAAGGAAACTAGGAGAGAATAAGTAACTTGCCCACAAATTCACAAGACCCAAGTGACTCCAGTGCCATTTGGGTTTAACCATTTCTTGTAGCTTGAGTACCAGAATTTAATTTATATGCACACTCAAAGTTGTTCATTTCCCTTTTTGAACTGAAATAGGGCTAAGAATCCTGGAAGGTGATAGGATTTGCAACTAGAACAGTTGTTGACCAAATTCTGTTAGCTCATTGAGCCCTTACTGTGTGAATTTAACCCATATGATGTACCTGATCTAGTGATGGACAAGGCTGCACAGGAACTGTTTTATATGTAATTATGCAGTTAATGATTTTTTGACTATGCGTAATTAAGTAGAAGATCTTTACTGGCAAAGTCAAACTCACCTTTAACAGAAAAAAAAAAATAGCTGTGTCAAAGTGGCTAATGATACATTAGGGGGCACCATGACCGGGTGCATTAAAATCACCATAGAGTTAAGCTCATCACCGTAGACCTTCCTGGAGTCCTGGCTCAAGATACTACACTTTTGTAGCTTTCTGCGTAACTCTCCAGACATGATGCTTATTCCTGGGCCTCTTGGCAGGCCTTCAGCTTGAGCTCGCAGCTTTCTCAGTCCTTTATTCATCTCTTATCCTAAAAAAGCTCCTCCCAGGTTGTAGCCATCACAGCTAAGCAGATGGCTTGCAAATGCCTAACTGATCAATCCATATCCTTCTCTTGGGAAGGTCTTCTTGAATGTCCCAACTCTCAAAGTCAAGATATCCAAACTGGATCTAACTTTTCACATTTTTTTAAACAATGCTACCTTCTTTTCCCCTGGCCCGCAATGCTGGAGACATGTGTTATTTACTCCTCCACATCCTGGGCTGAGTTTGCTCCCATTCCTCCGCCAGTTGTCCAGAGGACCAGTCCCTCCCTTCTCTTGCCATTGCTTCTCCTTACCCCCACCTGCATGCGTGTTGGCAACAGCCTTCCAATTGACCTGCGCTGTGAAACCCAGAGGAATCCTCACAAAACTCTCATCAGGCCAAAGTCCAAGGGATCAGAAAGGCCATTTGGCCCTGGGGATGATGTCCACTCTGGCAGTGGGAGGCAAAAGAAGGATGGAGGCGAGCCCAATGAAATGCGGAAAGAAAACAAACATGGTTTATACAAGTCTGGGAGAGACCTCACATTTCCTTCCTGAGGTCAGTTTCTCTCTGGTTTGGTATAAAACAGTCATAGGCTCTGGGAAGACAGCTGTTGGCCTCTGTTTGGGCGCTGAGCAGTACAGACAAAAAAGATGTTGGCTTCTGCAACTGGACATGAACAGCTCAGGCTGCCAGCACCTGCTATCTGAGACCCCCTGCTGGACTACCGCCAGAGCTCTCTGCAAACCAGCACTGTAGGCCTGATAGTCTTGGGCACCTTCTTTCACTGCAGATGTGTCCTCTTACCAGAGGGCTCAATAACAAATAAAGCAGAGTGCTCAGGAGCATGGGCTCTGAAGCGGGATAGACCCAGGTTCAAATCCCCACTTAGCCATTTGCTAGTTGCTTAAACCTGTAATGAACTCAGGAGCAGAGCACACCATGAGTCAACTTCCTGTGAACTCCTAGCTAGGAGCACAAAAATCACTGGGATGATGGAGCAAATCAATATTCTTAAACCCTCACAAATAAAATATCCTACATATGTCATTTGCATACCTCTGAGGTTGAAGGGCAGTGGGATCACTTAGTAGATGACTTCTTCTTCTTCTCCTCCTCCTCCTCCTCCTCCTCCTCCTCCTCCTCCTCCTCCTCCTCCTTCTCCTCTTTGCCTCCCTCCTCCTCCTTCTTCTTTTTATGGTACTAGTAATTGAACCCAAAGGCATTCTACCTCTGAGCTACATCCCCAGCCCTATTTTATATTTTGTTTTGAAACAAGGTCTCACTAAGTTGCTGAATCTGGCCTCAAACTTTCAATCCTCCTGTCTCAGCCTTCCAAGTATTAGGATTATAGGTGTGCACCACCACGTTTACCTGGTAGACTTCTAACATCCTGCTTAAACAGGAGTATGTATTGTGCCTAATTGTAGGGCTTGAGTTTGTGGACTAGGGCATACCAGTTTTGGGCCAGAAGAGAAGAGCTCAGGATAACAGAGGGGCTTAAAGCTACCACTGATCTTTCCTTTTCTCGTTCTCTTTATGAAATTTGTAGAGGCACCAACTCAAAGTTTCCATTTTCTCATCTCTGAAATGGGAATCATAATTCTATATTATTAGATTGTTTTGAGAATTACACATAGCATGCATAAAACAGGAAGCACTGTGGCTGGGCCACTAATGGGAAGCCTGTGTGTTTCCACATGAACTTCAGGCAGGTTGTTGTACACCCTGGGCCTGTATTAATATTTACTTGTTTACAAGCATATGCAAGTTAGCAAAGGGGGGAAGTAAGTCATTAATATACATGAGACAAAAGGCTCTGTCACTCCATGAAAATCCAAATTACTTCCTGGTCTGTTATTTCTTTCAGGGTGATTTCCTTTTCATCTACACTTACAGATATAAATATAAAAATACAAGGTGGTTATATTTTCTGACAGCTGGTGAGTCATATCTAATTATTCTGTGATCCCTTCACCTGAAACACCCCATCCAGCTCACCCCTGCTGCTCCCTCTAGAGGAACAGTCAATAACCAGAACTCCCTCTGGCCACTCTGAGTAGGTTTTATTTATTTGGGGGGGGGGGGAGTTTCTTTTTAAAATACTTTTTTTTTTTTTTTTTTTTTTTTTGCGGTACTGGGGATTGAACTCAGGGGCATTCTACCTCCGAGCTATACCCCCAGCCCTATTTTTTATTCTTTATTTTGAAACCGAGTCTCACTAAGTTGCAGAGTGCCTCACTAGGTAGCTGAGGCTGGTCGCGAACCCGGATCCTCTGGTCTCAGCCTCCCGAATGCTGAGATTACAAGCGTGCGCCACCACGCCCGGCTTTTAAAATACTTTTATTGATGCATTGTAATTATACATCATAGTGAGGTTCAAAGTCATACAAGCAAACAAGCACATAAGTCTTGGTGTGTTTCCCTTCAGCTCCCACCTCACCCCATACATTATAGTGAGATTGGCAGTGATACCTTCATAAGTGGGAATAACATAATTTGAACTGTTTCTTTCATCAGTTCCTCCTTTTTCTCTCTCTTTTTCCCTCCCCTTATCCCCTTTTACCCATCTACTGGTCTCTCTCCAAGATTATATAAAATCTCCTTTGTTTCTTATTTTCTCTCTTGCTTTCACATATGAGAGAAAATAATTCGACCCTTGACTTTCTGAGACTTAGCATAATATTCTCTAGTTCCATCCATTTTCCTCCAACTGATATAATTTTGTTGTCCTTTATGGCTGAATAAAATTCCATTGTGTATATATACCAGATAGAATAAAAGATACAAAAACAAACCGTGACACAGCCATTTGATTTTCGAAAAAGGAGCCAAAAACATGCTGGAGAAAAGACAGCCTTTTCAACAAGTGGCGCTAGGAAAATTGGATAGCCATACGGACAAGAATGAAATTAGACCCTCATCTCTCGCCCTGCACAAGAGTCAGCTCAAGATGGACCAAAGACCTAGAAATTAGACAGAAACTGTGGAATTACTAAAAAAAGGGCATATGACTAACTCTCCAATATATAGGAACTAGTAGAGACTTTCTCAAAAAGACCCCCCCAAACTCAGGAAATAAAACTGACAATAAATGGGATGGCATCAAGTCTGCATAGTAAAGAAGACCATCATGAGTTTGAAGAGAGAGCCTACCCAATGGGAGAAACTCTTTGCCAGCTACTTCTCTGATAGAGGACTGATATCTAGAATTTTTGTTTTTAAGTTTCAGGATCAAGCTTTTCTTTATTTTTAATATGGTACACTATAGTCTCACATCATAATGTAAATCATGTTGACAGTGCCATACATGCACATAGCACTTGGTTTTAAAGAACTTAAAAAACTTAACACTAAAAAAAAACCAAATAACCCAATCAAAAAGGGGGCAACTGAGTGAGTTTTATAGAGATCCCAGGTTCCAAAGAGAACCCTCAAGTATCTTCTCAATGGAAGGGGCTTTAAGTGTTAAAGTTGATCATGAGACTGAAGGAGACCAAGGGATTGACAGTGGAAGGAAAGGCTTACAGTTGCATGATTAAATGGCACAGCCAGGACTCAAACCTAAGTTGTTGTCTGGAGATTTTTTTTTTTTTTTAAATGCAGATTCTGACTCATGAGATCTCAGGTGAGGCCACACTTCCAGTTGCAAGAGGGTTGGCACTGATAAAGCACTTAGAATAGGGTATGGCATCTAGTGTCTGGTTCAGTAAATGGCAGTAATTATTGTCATTGGTGGTACTTGCAGTGATTGAGTAGCACATAGCTCTCAGAAATTCCAAAGTGATACTTGGGATTAGAAGTCAGTGTTCTGCGAACTTACCTGGCTCAAATCAGTGCCCCATCCCAGGGTGCAAGTGCGCTGGGTGGACTGACCACAGCCAGCTTTTTTTTTTTTTTTTTTTTGCGGTACCGGGGATGGAACCCGGGGGTATTCTACCTCTGAGCTACAGACTCAGCCCTATTTTTTTTTTTTTTTATTCTTTATTTTGAAACAGCGTCTCACTAAGTTGCAGAGGGTCTCACTAAGCAGCTGAGGCTGGTCTCGAACCCGGATCCTCCAGTCTCAGCCTCCCAAATGCTGGGATTATAAGCGTGCGCCACCACACCTGGCTCACAGCCAGCTTTTGAAGCCACCTTCTGGGCTGAGGATTAGAAACCTCAAGGTGGGATGGGACTGATGGAGCCAAAGAGATCAAGAACCTGGAGCCCGCCACAGGGAGGTCAGAGGCTCTGGAGGGGACATGCCTGCAGGCTTTCTTTAGATATTGGGTTTAATTTCTCCAAGACATTCAGGACGGAAGCAAGGAAGAGAATAGGAAGCAAATTGCGACAGACGGAATCCACTGACAAGGTTGATCCCACTTCTGATAAACAAGGTACGTGCTTGGCTGACCATGTCTATCTCAGTGTGTCTGTGTATCCTTGCCTTCCCTTCCTTTCTCTTTCCCTTGTTCCATCCTTTCTTCCAACTCTCTCTCTCATCCTTTTTCTCTTTTATTCTGAAAGGAAATTTTACATTGAGAAATTTTAGCCTTCTTGTAACTGAGCTGGAGACAGAGGAAAGGGATTCATTTGCCTTATCCAGCTGAGGTAACTGGGAAGGCTAGAGGAGCTGCTGAGTGTGACTGATACACCTTAGAATGGTGGTAAGGGCTGGATGCGAATGGGAGAAACAAACCCAGGGAAAACTGCTGTTCTGGGTCCCTGTCCTCCTAAGCTTTGTCTTGACTCATGGCACAACACAGCTCCAGCTGTCCAGACTGGGGGGTACCTCCATGTCCCCTTCCCTGCCAAACCTGACTCCACTGGCTCTCTTCCTGTGACCTGTCCTGCAGCCAAGTCTCTGTTCTTGCTATTTCTGAGTATCTTCTTTGCTCCATCTTCCCCCTCCATTTTTTGACAATGTTCTAATCACTTAACTTTATCCCATTATAATTTTTTTCAAATATACTTTTATTGGTGCATTGTAATCACATATCACAGTGAAGTTCAGAGTGATGGGGACACACATGTACACAGCACTTTTCTGAGACAAATATCTCTATTGGTCCATTTTACAGGTAAGATGATGACACTCAGGAAGAGAGGAGTCAAGTAACCTGCCCGGATCTTACAGTATGTATGTGGTAGGTCTAGGATTTAGCTTTGTCTGTCACCAAACCCCACATTCTTAATCACTAATCTTTGTCTCGTGTATATTGTGCCATAATACAACCACTTGCTTATATGTCTGTCTGTTAATTAGTCAGGAATTCTTAGAGTTAAGAATGGTGCCTCCTCCCCTGCATCATTTCACCCCTAGCTAGAACAGGGCCAGGGCAGGAGCTCTGTGTGTATTTTCTGAATTGTGTGCTATATTACACTAATTTCCTAAAGTAAAGTAGAGGCAGGGTGGGGGGCTCAAGTCCAGTGCCAGAATAGTTTAGAGTTGGCCTCTGAGCTCTGGATTTGTAACCATCTAGGGCTCAGTTCTCAGCTGTTCTGTGCCTTGGTTTCCTATCTCAATGTCCATCTCCACCTTTTAGTAGATCGCAAACATCAGGGAATAGGGTCTTGCTTTATTCTTCCATACGGCTCCTTCCACTGTCCCCAAACCTAGCATAATGTCCAGTTCACAGCAGGCACTAAAGTGACTACTTACTGAATTCACAATTCTCTAATCTGCCTCCCCCATTTTAAACAAACGGCATAGGAAAGGAATCTGAAAATAAGGACACTTAACTGTTCTGGGGAGAGAGACACCAAGTTACGCTACACTATGCATATAGAAAACTAAATTCTTAAGCTGGAAAGAGTAACAAAGGACACTGAAAATAGAAATCAAGGTTGGGAATTTACCAAGACCCTGGCCATGGAAAATATGAATGCTCTCTGGAACCTTTCCAACCCAGTTCCTGAATTTATAACACACTTCCAATAGGTCTATCTCAGGCTTTAACATCCCATTTGTAAGAGTTGGCAGGGGGAGAGTTTTGTGTATGTTACAGGTTCAGAACACAAGCCATCTGTAGGTTTGCAACTGAGGTGTTAAGATATTTTGAAAAAGGACAAAGAGAAACACATGTAAAGTTTCACTGGACTGGCAATGAGCAGTCGAAATAAGACGTTAACCCCCTCGAAGACTCTGGAGGGCTCCAGCCTTTCCCCGTGGTATCTCTGAAAGGCGTCCAGCCAGTTCCAATCTGGGCAGGGGTTTGTTTATTCTGCTTGGTTCAAGTCAGGGCTACGGATCCCTAATGGTTTTAACGTCTCTAAAGGTTTTCCACATTTGGGCAATATCTATGCTTTACGTAAGCCCCAAGGAGGCCTTGCTCCCACCACCCTGGCCGAGCTGACTGCGCCAAGAGCACTCAGATGCCCTGACTCAGGGGAGACGTTCAGCAGTGCCTAGCCCTTGGCAGGAGCGCGGAGATTTTTTACAATGGTGCTGTGTTGTAGTAAAAATGCCTCCATTCTTAACAGACTGTAGTTTTTATTACATTTCATTTTTCTCCTGGTGATGCTGAATTTTCAAGACTAGTCCTTTTTTCTCCAATCACTGTCCCTTGCCAACAAAAACTAAGACGGTTCACACTGGCTAGTGGCCCTTTATTTTGAGCGCACCAATTCTTGATCCAGGCATCGTCACTCAGGTTTGTAACCGCCACCCTCCACCCCACTGAGGGTGCCCCTGGGCTCTCAGCCCTCATGTGTCAATGCTGGTCTGACTTTCCTAGAATCAGGCCGGCTCAAGAGTGTGCAGGGGTTCTCTGATGCTTTAGGTCTGAGCTTTTGCTTTGCTGACTCCCAGCCACCCCGACCATATGAGCCGTCTCTTGCACTCTGTCCTCACTGTCTCCAAGGCCCTGGGCACTCTCCCACTCAGCCTTCTCTCATGAACTTGCTCTGCTTGACACGCCTTCTATATCTTGAACCACAAGCCTGTGTCAAGATGACCTGCATGTGTTTATACCCCCTGTCTACCCTCTTGAATCCCGGAGTTGAAGTGCTCCATCAATGTGAGAGCCCACAAATGTGATGTATGCAGGGTCAGGCAGGTAAGACAATGAGGCAGGGCCAGGTGTGTCTTATCTGAGGGGTTAGCATGGGTCATGCCCCCATGGGGCCTATGGAAGATGGTGGCCTAGGGATGCTGAAGAAGCCAGGACTCTACATCCTAATGCAAGGTCTCCCAATTTTTTTTTTTTTGCAGTACTGGGGATTGAACCAAGGGGCATTCTACCTCCGAGCTACACCCCTAGCCCTATTTTTTATTCTTTATTTTGAAACAGGGTCTCACTAAGTTGCAGAGCACCTCACTAGGTAGCTGAGGCTGGCCTCGAACCCGGATCCTCCGGTCTCAGCCTCCCAAATGCTGGGATTACAAGCATGCGCCACCACGCCCGGCTAGGGTCTCCCAATTTTTAAAGCACTTCAGCTGTCAAAGAAAAACACATGGCCTGGATTTGGCCCATCAGGAATGAGTTTTGCTCCCCTGACACAAGTAAAGCAGAGTACACACCGAGCTTGGAGTGGGGTAGGAGCCATTCACAGTCCCCCCAGTCCCATCTTCAATCCCCCTTTCTAGTCCACACCACAAGCAAAGAGAACCAGGTTATCAGGCACTCTCCTTTCCCAACCTCCTCAAAACAATTACACAGCACTTCAGTTAATACTATCTGGGTCTTTATTTCAGAATAATCACTTATTTTCAGATTTTGTATCATTGATAATTTTGAATGTTAATATTTTTATTTGGGGTACAAAGAGAGTTTGAAGGGGCCCTTCAGGTGCGGTCTCTTTTTCTTTTTTCTTTTTTTTAAGCTAAATGATCCTTTTGAAACAAATTTTACGGTGTCACTACTGCTTAACAGTCTCTGTTAAGGGTGTTAACAATTGCTTCTCATTGTCCGCAGATCTTTAACAAGAGCCTGCATTATCTGGCAATTTGCTTTGCCTCTCTGTGCTTCAGTTTCTTCATATGTAAATATGTGAGGCTTAAACCAGGCATGATGACTCACACCTGTAATCCCAATACTTAAGAGGCCGAGACAGGAGGATCACAGGTTGGAGGAAAGCCTAAGTAAGTAGTGAGACTCTCATCAACCTATTGAGACTCTGTTTCAAAACAAAAATAAAATAGGGCTGGGGGTGTAGCTCAGAGGTAGAATGCTCCTGGGTTCAATCTCTAGCACTACAAAATAATAATAATAATAATAATAATAATAATAATAATAATAATAATAAAATTGGATAATAATTAAAACAACAACCTTGCCATAGTGCCTTATGCCCAGTAAGCATCCAATACCTGAGAGTATTTGTCATTCTTACTTCTCTAGACTTTACTGACATGATGAACCTTCTAACCCTGCACATTCCCTGCCACCACCGGGCCTTTGCACACACAATCACTTCTGCCCAGCCCCTCTTCTCTTAGTGACCATCATTCAGACCTTGAGCCCTCAGCTCATGTCACTGCCTCAGGAGCCTAGAGCCAGGTGCATGTGTTCGTGCATTCATGCCTTCTCTCAACAAATATTTTCTGAGCCCTTTGTGGGGGCCAGGCACCATGTGGCTTCTTTTGCACAGTGGAAAACATTTCCTTGGTCCAATGGCCAAGAGAAGCTTCTTCTCCCGTTTGATTGACTCTGTGCTATGACTATGCAGCTGTAGGTGCCCCCGCCCCTGCCCTCAAGGTGCCTGTACGCAAGGATGAGCATATCACTCCCAAGATATCCATGAAGTCCTTGGAGGTCTCTAAGGTAGAAAGGCAGCAGGTATGTGGGAACATGATCCCTTCTGTAGTCTGACAGATAAAACTGAGTACAAATTTTAGTTTCCTTGTTGTAATATGTGTATGGAGAGAGAGAGAGAGAGAGAGAGAGAGAGAGAGAGAGAGAGAGAGTCAAACAGGATCTCTAGAGGTTAACAACATGGGTTTGGGAATCAGATAGGCTCCGGATCAAATTCTAGCTCTGCCCCTACTAGCTGATCAACCCCAGTTAAAGACTTGGGTTCTAGACTTGGTGTTCTGCCAACCCAGATCTTGTGAGTTTCCAGGAGCTCTGCAGCTTTTTACAATTTCTATTCCCCACCATTTTTCCAGATCATCTACAACAATACATGCTTGAAATAGATTTTGGGTGTTTGCTTACTAATGTAAAACTGTGAATCTGGGTATAAACCAGGGGGAAAAGACCCACCATTGCTACCCAGAATGTTTCTGGGGGCTGTAAAATCCATAGGGAGGGCCTCAGAAGTGCTGAAACATATGTTGCTTCTGGCCTTCATGGAATTGCTTGTGAAGTAAATATTATGGAAAACTTTTTTAAAAAAAAATTTGTTGTTGAGACCGGAGGATCCGGGTTCGCCGCCAGCCTCAGCTACCTAGTGAGGCCCTCTGCAATTTAGTGAGACTCGGTTTCAAAATAAAGAATAAGCCGGGTGTGGTGGCGCACGCTTGTAATCCCAGCATTCGGGAGGCTGAGACAGGAGGATCCGGGTTCGAGGCCAGCCTCAGCTACCTAGTGAGGCACTCCGCAACTTAGTGAGACCCTGTTTCAAAATAAAGAATAAAAACTAGGGCTGGGGGTGTAACTCAGAGGTAGAACGCCCCTGAGTTCAATCGCCAGTACTGCA
The DNA here is from genome assembly GCA_004027655.1 of Graphiurus murinus. NCBI lineage: Eukaryota > Metazoa > Chordata > Mammalia > Rodentia > Gliridae > Graphiurus > Graphiurus murinus. Next base: position 69,422 of record PVLC010003316.1, on the reverse strand, counting down.
AAAAAAAAAAAAAAAAAAAAAAAAAAAAAAAAAAAATTTGTTGTTATGATGAACTCTAAAGTTAAAAAGACTAAAATACCAAATGCATATTTCCAGTTGACACAACATTTAGACTTTCCTGAAGATAGTAAATCTCTTCTGTTAGAATTCAGTTCATCGAAAACAAAACGCTCTTAAAAATGCCCCATTTACTACTCTAACTGAAGTACTCATTTCTTTAGTATTTCTTGAGAACTCAATTCCAACAGAAGTTTGAATCATGACTCAGACTATTTGGAGATCTTCTCTTTTTTTCCCCTCTCAAATATTTGCTACTGACCCACAAGTTATTATAAACAGATTATAAGTATATTCTATTATGTTCTATAAATGTTCCCAGGGACAAGAATTTTCACAGCTCATTTAAGTGAGTTTTAGTCCTTTAAAACAATAAATAATTTAGCAACACTAAAAAGGATTAGTTTCATATGCTGAAAAAAACTCATTTAGTTTTATTGTAATGAGTAATTCATCCTCATAAAATGTGCAAATTTTAACTTAAACACTAAATTTTGTACCAGCCATAGATTTTAGACAAGGCCTCTAATACCAGGAGTGAATCCTTAGCATTTTTTTCTACTCTGGCAGAGCAGAAATGACATCATCAGAGAATTGAGTAGAAACAACAGGAGCTTCCTAATCTAGGTCAGAGCTTGTTTCCTCTGGGTAAATACCTATTCTCCAGGCTCTCATGTGCGGTTAGAGACCTCAGGCTTCACTCAAGATGGTTCAGGGACTTCCCCTTGGGCCCACATACCCTATTATTCTTACTTCAATTATAACAGTTCTAAAATTGCATGCTTCTTTGTCCATCCCCTCCATTAGTGGCACATTCCTTGAAAGTAAAGACAGCATCTTGCTTACTGTTATGTCCTTGGCACCATGGTAGATGTTCAACAAACATTGGTTAAATGAAGGAATAAATGAATGAAAGGCCTAAGGGATGGGCAGCAAGGAAAATCTAACCAAAGAAGCAGCTGCCAGCCACTTGATACCTCCTCTCAGGTGTCCCATAAGTTGTGAGTGCTCTGGGCCCACAGCCAGGAAAACCTGGAGGGCACTTTTCCTTTTTGTGTGTACCTGTGACTGAATTAGCATAAAGCCTCTGAATTAAGAACAGTGGAGGGCTGTCATTTCAAGGATCTATAACAAAGGGTGGCAGCATCACTACCACTACCCTCATCCTCAATGGTCTTATGATCATCAATACCATAAGATGCTATGCTAAGTCCTCTTCCTCCTCCTCCTCCTCCTCCTCCTCCTCCTCCTCCACCTCCTTCTTCTCTTCCTCCTCCTCCTCTATCTCCTCCTCCTCCTCTTCCACCTCCTTCTTCTCTTCCTCCTCATCCTCCTTTTCTTTTTCCGTTCCTCCTCCTTCTTACTTTTTTCCAGTATTGAGAATGCAACCCTTGCAGATGCTAGGCAAGCACTCTACCACTGAACAACAAACCCCAGCTCTATGCTAAATTCTTGATATACATTATTGTACTTAACTCTCGCAAGAACTCAAGGAAATTGTTGCTCTTAGTCTCAATTTACAGATGCAGAAACTGAAGCTCAGAGAATTAAAGTCACCTGTTCAAGATGACACAGTATTGAAGGCAAGAGAGAATGAGGCTCATGTTCAATTTCTTCTAACCATGAAGCAACTCAGAGACTGATATTCCCACAGGATAAAGAGAGCTGAAAATAAGACTGGTCTTATTCATTCTGAACCCTCCACCTCACCTTGCTTCAACATGGCCTTGGGGTCGTTACTTTTCTGTCCTCTTTTCTTTTGAGTGTGAGGCCCAAATAGCTTTTGCTACAGCTTCTGACAAGAGTATTGGAAATGAGAATCTATTGGAACCCTCACAATCGCCTCAAATGCTTCTATTAAAAATCATAAATGGAATACGTGTACATGGAAATGAAAATTACAACAGTACAGAGGGGTAAAGATGACAAATAAATGGCCTTTCTTGGAGGTAACCACTTTTCATATTTCTGCATCTGTTTCTTGGCAGTGATCTCCTTCCCCTAAAAAAATGCTTACTTTCCTATTATTTTACACATTCCCTTTTAAGATGAATGCATTCCATCACTTTGATGGAAGAAGAGAAATTTAGCCCATTCTTTAAATTATTGCAAGTTATATTTTTTAGTTTGGGGTTTCTACTGGTAATGTTTTCAGCTTAAAGACTATTCTTAAACATTCCTTTTTACCCTTTAGTTCAGATGTATTTCCTGACTCCCCTGGGGGTAATCCATACACTCTTTTCCTTCTCTAATTAAATCTGTCTTTTTCAGGATAAGCATAATATCTTATTCCAGTTTGTTTTTCTGAAGCATTTAATTAGCATCATTGAAAATTCATCTTTTAGGACTATTTTTCACTTTCAATATTCAGCAAATTTTGGGGGAAACCTTAGAATCTAATTATAGTTAGATTAGATTTGGGTATAGCATCTCAAATATCTATCTTATAAATGATTTTTATGGACTATGTAACCAAGACTTGACTTTTTTTTTTTTTTTTTTTTTTTTTTTTTTTTTTTTTTTTTTTTTTTTTTTTTTTTTTTTTTTTTTTTTTTTTTTTTTTTTTTTTTTTTTTTTTTTTTTTTTTGTAGTACTGGAGATTAAACTGAGGGGCATTCTATCTCTGAGCTCCACTCCCAGCCTATTTTATTTTATTTGTTTATTTTATTTAGTTTTGAAACAGTGTCTCTCTAGGTTGCTGTGAGTCTCATTTGAAACCCTGAGGGCCTGTCTGGCATTCATGTCTTCACCAATCTTTTTTCTGAATTCACTGATTAGGACGTAACCAGCCCTTAATCATCTGATTTACTTCCCTCCATTCTGTGTCAACATTTTTACTGAGGTATAGGATAGAATGTTTTCTTTTCATAAACTAGTTTCTGGGGCAAAATTAGGGCAAAAGAAAGAATGAAATACAACCAGTTAGATCCATTCACACCTTGGCATGGAATGCCACGTTTTGGTCATATCTGCTCACAGAGTTTCTGGCCTGGTCATACCCTGAGGTTACATCTGTGTGTGAACTCACACTGCTGGATGACACCTGACCACTGGTGGGCCCAAAGCAGAGAAGGTGTTTGTTCTGTGCCCACCAAACTTCCTGACTCCAGGACCTACTGATGACACTTTCAACCCAACAGACCAGCACCTTACGAATTCTCTTTGGGTAGTAAGTACTATTTTGGTAGACTTGAAAACCTAACATTACCTTTTTTTTTTTTTTTTTTTTCCTGGAATGAGAAACACTATTTTACAAGTTGAAGACTTTCAATTGTGATCTTTTGTCTCCCATAGGTGACATAACACTAGGCCACAGAAGGCAGCTAATGAATATTTCTTAGTTGATTAATTGGCACAAAAATACACCTAATATTACATGAAAGCATACTTTTATGCACACACACAAATTACAACATGACAGAACTAATAAGTTAAGGTATTCTTTAAATAAACTTTAAATCGTGGAATTGGAACTATGCACATGCCTTCCCTGCCTGGTAGGCATGTAAAGGGTAATTGTTTTGATTATGAGGAAGTCAACTAAGACAGCCGTTATAAACTAAATTATTTATGAGGTATAGTCATGCATTTCAATGTGTGTACGTGTATGTCTACTATGATTTCTTGTTTTTATATTTAGAGCTATTAACTTTAGAAAAAGAAACAAATAGGAAAAGCTTATTGCAGTGAGAGAAAAATAAGTTGAACATTTATCATACTTTTCTATTGGAAACAAAATACTCCCTATTTTTAAAATAAGAATGTTAAATCTGTAAGGCATGTTTTATTTTCACATTAGAATTCTATTTACAGCCTATGTAGACCAGTAACTTTAATCTTGTTATTCTCTACACATACATATATACACTCAAGCTTGTTAAAAATCAATAATGGAGTCTTATTTTCTACTACATAATTTAAGTATGGGTAACTGAGCTTTGCCCTGGTTACATGTAATATTTAATTCCTCAATTTATAAACTTTACTTAGCAACAATATGAGAAGAAAAATTTGTGTTTAATGCATTAAATTTATTTTATTGGCTGATACCATGTGCACATTTGAGAACACTTAGCTGCACGGTTTGAAAAATCCTCTTACCATTTTTTTATTCTTCTGATTTTGCTATTTCAGTTTTTATATTACTAGGAATTATCTCATTTTTTATCTCTCTTTTTTTTTTAACTTTATCTTGCTGCTTCTTGATTATTAGAGTAGATTTTTTTTTATATATATATATATTTTGGTACTGGGGATTAAACCCAGAAGCATTCTACCTCTGAACTACACCCCAGCCCTAATTTATTTTTTTATTTTGAAACAGAGTGTCACTAAGTTGCACAGGCCTCACTAAATTGCTGAGGCTGGCCATGAACCTGTGATCCTCCTTTCTCAGCCTCCCAAGTACTGGGATTATAGGTGTGTGCCACTACACCTGGCCAATGATTCTTTTGACTGCCACTGCTGTCCGGTATTAGTTTTGAGATTCTAGCAAGGTGAATGGGAGATGGAAAAGGGAACAGGGACAGGAAATAGAAACAGCTTATCTATAACAAACTACTGGAAGTCCTTGACCTGATGGTGTGAGCTCTCATTTTTCCATTTTGAGACAGCATACCCTTGCAATCAAGGGCACAACTGGCTGAGCAATACTTCATATAAAAAAAAGTCTCTCAGCCGGGCATGGTGGCGCACGCTTGTAATCCCAGCATTCGAGAGACTGAGACCGGAGGATCTGGGTTCGTGGCCAGCCTCAGCTACCTATTGAGGTACTCCGAAACTTAGCAAGACCTGGTTTCAAAATAAAGAATAAAAAATAGGGCTGGGGATATAGCTCGGAGGTAGAACACCCCTGAGTTCAATCCCCAGTACCGAAAAGAAAAGAAAAGAAAAAAAAAAGTCTCAATTTGGGAAACCTTCAATTTAATAGACAGATGATCCTCAGTGGTCATGAAGACAGAAATCCAGACAGGTCTGTGTTCTGACTGCTGGTTGTCTTTACACTTTCCTGCAGATTGTGGTAAGGCTGTGAGGCTGCAGAACTCTGGACAGCCAAGCCTTGAGCTACCAGCCCCTGACTTGGGGATCATGATCAACTAACTGGGTGGATATTCGCTTCCCCTATTTCATCTACTGTAGGTTGCCATGGTTCCCATTTGTAATTATAACCACCTCCGGCAGATGAACTCCCAGGTTCTTTCTAACCTCATAATAGACCTGAAACAAAAGACCTACGGAGCATGTCCCTCATGTCCTTCTTCCTTTCAGGTCTTTTTTTTTCTTTCTTTTTTTTTTTTTCTGTAGTACTGGGGATTGAATCTAGGGGCATTCTACCTCTGAGTACACCCCCAGCCCTATTTTTTATTCTTTATTTTGGAAAAGGGTCTTACTAAGTTGCAGAGGACCTCACTAAGTAGCTGAGGTTGGCTGGGAACCTGCAATCCTACTATCTCAACCTCCCAAGTACTGGGATTATAAGTGTGAGCCACCACGCCTGGCTACCACCTTAACATTGCTAAGTGCACTGTACCTTGGTGTTACTACCTGTCTCCAGTACTCTTTTGTGTTGTAAAACTGAAACCTAGTACCCATTAAACACTAACTTCTGACTTCCCATTTATCCCAACTCAACACCATTCTATTTTTCTGTCTCTACAATTTTGACTAAGTGCCACACAGAAGTGGAATCATAAGCATTTGGGTTTTTTCTTCCTCCTCTGTCTCTACCTTTTTCAATTTCATTTAATGGACTTCAAACATGAATTTTTCCATGGAAGAGGTCATTTTTTGACCTCTCTTCCTTTCCCCTCCTCTCTGGGAACATTTTTTTTTTTAATCTTGTGCCTGTCTCCCTTCTTCATTTCATTTCAGTCCATTTATAAGCATCCTTTTTTTTTTTTTGGTGGTGGTGGTATTGGGAGTTGAAGGCATTCTGCCTCTGAACTACAGTCTCACTAAGTTGTAGATGCTAGCTGCAAATCTGCGATCCTCCTGTCTCAGCCTCCCACATACTGAGATTACAAGTGTGTGCCACCATGCTCAGAAACATCCCATTTTAGCCAGGCGTGGTGGCACGCACTTGTAATCCCAGTAACTTGGGAGGCTGAGACTGGAGGATCCGGGTTCTCGGCTAGCCTCAGCTACTTAGTGAGGCCCTCTGCAACTTAGTGAGACCCTGTTTCAAAATAAAGAATAAATATTAGGGTTGGGGATGTAGCTTAGAGGTAGAATGCCCCTGAGTTCCATCCCCAGTACCACACACACACACACACACACACACACACACACACACAAAGAAACCCCATTTTTTTAAAAAAAGAAAAATAAGTTATTGGGATAATTTCTAATTCTTTCATAGAGGTATGAGTTTGGAAGTGTAACTAACCATAAAAAAGAACTACAGCTGTCAAAATCTAAAATACCAGAAATGGCTGAAAGTTCCTTTCAAAGTCTCCAAATTAAGTCTTTACTGCCCTTAATTAAATTATTTCCCCTCACTCTAGATGAAGAAGGAGAAACCTTAGAGGAACAAAGAAGCTGATTTAACTGAAGGTGATTGGGGGGGGGGAAACACCATAATGGACATGATGTACTTTCACAATCATATCACAGTCAATCATTAAACTGAATTTGAGAAGGAGGGAGGACAAGGGAGTGGGGTGGAAACTGGGGAAGGGTTAAATGAGAAATGTGTGCATGTATGCCTTTACCAGCTTGTACCTAACAAAGATGTATGATTGCAATGCACCAATAAAAAAATTAAAAAAAAATTATTTCCCTTCAATAAGCTAGGTCTGTTAACTCATGAATATTGCTTTTTTTCTTGGAGGGTGATTCTCAGTATCTCCATAATAGTGATTTTCTTTGTTCTATGGGAAGTATACAGATTTTGACTGTATTATGGGTTAAAGAGGCTTGTGAGGAATAGAGTCTGGGAACCAAATCACTTTTAATACTGCTTCTCCAGGAAAGTGTTCTAAGTTTCACGCAGTTCCTGAGAAATAAACTTCTAGACACAATTCATTTATGAATTGGAGACTATATTAGATGCTCCACATGTATCTTCATTAGCAATTCAAAACTGAGAGTTGTAGACCAAAATTATGTCACAGGACACATACTGAGCAAAAAAAGAAGTAGCCAACCAAACCACAGTGACCAGCACTACCTCTAGAACCCCTGGTGGAGGAGGGACATGGCCATCAGGCCTCAAGACTCACTGGTCAATATGCTGACCCTATAGATTCTGTGAACACCCTACCACTTTAAAGCCCTGCCTGACATTTAAAATTTTTTTTAATCTACCACTAAGCTACACCGCAGCCCTATTTTTTATTCTTTATTTTGAAATAGGGTCTCACTAAGTAGCTAAGACCAGCTGTGAACCTGGGTTCCTCCTGTCTCAGCCTCACAAGAACTAGGATTATAAGCATGCACCACCATGCCTGGTAAATTTAACTTTTAAAAGTCGACATAAATTATACATAATTTTTGTGTACAATGTGATGTTTTGAAATATGCATACACTGTGGAGTGGCTCAATTCAGCTAGTTAATATCGTGTTACCTCACATACTTAGAAATTTTTTGTGTGTGTGGTGAGAAACCCATCTGGTGTTTTGATGAATTTTTTTCCACTGCATGTTGAAGAAACATACGTTTAAGGTGCATAAAGACTTTGAAAATCCCATGGGAGAGGGCTCTGAAGTTGAAAATGGCATCCCAAAGAGCAAGCTAAAAGCTTCAAAAACAAGCCCAAAGCAGAAGGCAACCAGCTAATTGTATTATCTAGCAGGAGCTACTTGAAGAGGGTTATTAGAAACCAAGAAAGAGCTGCAAACAAAAAATTAAAAAAAAAACAAAAAAGCCCTCTTTTTTAAGATGCCAATTGAAAGATCACACCTTAGCTACTGGCCCAGTAAGACTTCTAGCTGGGAATGTTAACCTATGAGGTTTTACTCTGAACAAGGAAGCGCAAATAACAGTCCACCTCAAGCTGCTATCGGGGCAACAGACACACTGATCAGCGGCCTTTTTTTCTTCCCTGTTATGTTAGTGGAAGACCAACATCATACCTGCCTTGGTTGGGGAGCCTGGAGATCTGTCCCTTAGCAAGTTCAGGGAAAAGAAAGTAGTTTGTATTGGCTTTAGTTTGTTTATTGGAGGACTCACTCCCACTGCAGTTTCCTATTGTTCTTTAATTACCTGATGCATGCAAACCTGACTGCCTGCTAACGACTTAAAGGCAAATAAATTGACTTAATACTTCAATCGTATCTCCCATGATCCCTGCATCTGCTAGGCACAGAGTGGATATCTAATAAGCACAGGTTGGTGAATTCACAGGATGAGGTCCCAGTATACTGTCACACACATTGAAGTAATGCCAGTTCCACACAGAGGAGGCTGAGGATCAAGGGGAAGGTCACCAGCCTGTAAGCCCTGGGTCTCAGGGATCACTGGGGGATAACAGCTACTCTTCTTTAGAGAAATGGGCGGATGTCAGATGGTGCTCTTGGCACCCCCTGGGCAGTGGAACGTGGCTCTCTATGGTCCCTGTCTGGCTGGTAGCTTCCTGCCAGGGAAGACTGCCAAGTGGCCTGTGACAGCTGTGTGGTGAACAAGTCTCTGAGGTTCTTTGGTGCACTGCCATTTCTGACCTGCCTGTCTGCTACCCGTGGGAAGTAGCAGAGAGTTTCAGATGCCGAGGGACCCCTTTTTCCATTGGCTTTCATTTTCAGCACTCTGCCTGCCTACGGTGTCCTTTAAGATGGCAGTCACTGGAAGATGGTCCTTGGCCTTTCTGGCCAGTATGAACCTATTGATTCTGTGTATGAGGAGATCTTTATTTCACTCTGTGCCCAACCGCTGCTGGCTTTCAATGTGACCACATGACCATGTTTGTTTACTAGCATTTGTCAAGGTAATTGACATCTGTCATGGACTACTACTAGGAGAAACCACTTGCCTGAATATTAACAAAAAAACAAAAACAAAAAAACTAAACCAAACCAAACAAAACAAAAAATTGAAGATAGCATTTTAACCTCAAAATCTTAATGCTTACTACTTGGAATGTTCATAAGTGACTACCTTTCTATTTTCTCTCAAAGCAGCTACTTTTACTTAGAGCTGTTGACATGTGAACTTAGCTTTCCATCAGGAGTTGCATAAATGTATTCTACACTCCTCTCAGGAGGCAAAGGTGAAAAGTTCAAAGTGAAATTTCAGACATACCTTTCAGCATCATTCGTCCAGCAGATCCTCCAAAAGTATTGAGAAGGCCGCTTCTTGCTCCTAAAGACGTGGTTGCCTCTAGGAGAGACCCAGTGATGTACTGAGATATAGAAGTCCTTTGCAGGGTGGCCCGGTACTCACTTACAGTGTCTCGGGCACATGGCCTTAAGCACAGACCAACACTGATCCTCCCATGGCCGGTCTCAGAGGCTGGGAGCTTTGTGAAGAAATGGAGAAGAGATCCAACTGTATCTTCTGTTTCTTCTCCTCTTCTCACTGCATTGTAGATCTGTGAATAGCACAAAGCACAGGAAGTATTAATCTAGTTTCTTAGAAAAGCAAATTAACTTGTTGACAAGATGCCAAGATGACTTATTAAGAAAGAAGGCTCAGCCTCTCTTAGCGCAAACACTCTTGAGCACAGGACTCGTGCATTAACCTGAACATTCTACAGACACCGTTTATTTGGAAAAGCTATGCGTAGTTATGAAATAGGCCATTCAAACAACTCTGCTATCAAACAGAGCACTTAAAGTTGTACCGACCAAAAATACATTCAGCTCGAATTTCTCCTCCTCCACAGAAGAGCAAAGCGCTTCTGCACAGAGATGAGGGCAGACCTTTCCTTTTTGTCCTGTTGGACTCTCCTGAGTGACTGCTCCATGTCTGACTGCCTCCACAAAACGCTTCAGCCTGTTGTTCATGGGGAATCTTTGCTCTGTGCTCAAATTGAAGTGAGAATGGGAGAGAAGGTCATAGGGAAAGAGAACCTGACTATTTTTTCTTAAGCATAATTCTCCAGTCTATCAGCAGAGAGCCAAGTCTTTGAATTTTTTTTCTCTTCTTCCTCCCTCACCTCCTACCTCTAAAGTGGATAGCTCCTGTCCACTCTTCCTGTGCTGTCTCTGTCACTATCCTGAGTTCATCTCCCTTTAGCACTTGAATTCACCAGGAATGATCTAAGGAGACTGGGCCACCAGGACAGGTCCCCTACCCTTTCTCCAGTCCATTCTAATGCTGCTGTTCAACATGCCCAAACTATTCTATGCAACGGTGAGGGCAAAGAGTGGCACACACTGCTGTGCTGAAGACTTTCACAATCTAACTGAGAAGATGAGGCCTGGATATTGTGAAGTTTGACATTATTGCAGGTTTGGGGTTTCAGCAAGCATTCTGGAGAGCCAGAGTCTTCCCAACAGTGTCTGAACAGCATGGAAGAAACATAACATGGAGTGGGCTCCTAGTGCTCTGCTGGCGGAATGAAGGTTTACTGTGCTGTGTTCTTGTCATCATTCCACCTTGAGCACCTGGCCTTGGTTGATTTACCATTCATTCATTAAATCAACAAATCATTATTATGTGTTTATATACCAGTCACTGTTTCAGGTTTGGGTAAATTAGACAAATTCTGTTCAAAAAGTTCTCATTCTTGGTGGGGAAACAGAAAGAACAGCAGAGAGCTCATGGCACGGTGGCAATGGAGGTCACCTTCTTTGGTGGCATTAATCAATGTTCAGGAAAGATCAAAAGGCCTTCACATGTCCTCCAAGCCATCCATGTGCCACCATGATGTTGCATACTAAATTCCTCCTTAACCAGGGCCCTCCAGAAGGCCCCTGTGGAGCTGTTCTAGGTCCTTATGAGACCCCATGACTATCACACTGCTCTGAACATAATTAGATTTCTGCTCTGCCTTTCTCCATCTGGTGGTATGTCCTTGCCACTTGGAGGCAGAGGGTGAATTCTGGGGCTTTTTGCTTGCTTGTTTTTAGCAGAGGAATGATGCTAAAATGGTCTTGTTTAAAGACATTCACACTTGGACAGTTCCTGGTTACTAATGGGTGGCCCACATCCTTCACTTGCCCAGCTGCCCCTGGCCCATTGTGTCCTCGCTCATTGCTTCACACATTCTGCTTTCCATATGGAGCCTTCATAGATCCCCAATGGTCAACCCAGCCCCTTACTGGGCTTTTCTGAGGTGTTTCCCTCAGAACAATAGATCCATAAGGGATTGTATAACCTAAGGACTCCTTGATCACAGAAGCCTGAAGAAGAGTAAGTATTCTCCCTTTTGGAGATTTATATTGTATAATAAGATATTAAAGACAATTAGAGCTGTGATTTTACACAGCTAGTAACGGGCTAAGCCATGGGCTGGAGATGTAGCTCAATCCCCGGTACCACAGCAACAATAACAACAAGGATACCAACAAAAAGGCCAAACCAAGGTTAAGATCCATGTTTCTCCAACTCTGTATTCCAGCTTTATCCATTACACTGTGCATGGTCACATCCACAGCTCAACATGGGATTCAGGTCACACTGTTATTTAGAAAGAAGTTTAGCTGGTTTATGCTGCTATTATTATTGTTTTTATTCATGATCATTCCTTTCATGGTCACCCTAAATTACACTTGAAAATAGACAAATGATGATGAATGCATGACCAGATATGTTTCCTCTGTATGGGGACTTATAGTTTTAAGTTACAAAGTGAAAACAAATGAATAAACCTTATCTCACTTGATTAATGCAGTAATAGATGGTGCTGAAAAGAATACAGGCTACTGCCCTATTTGGGCCAATATCATATTTGAGATAAAATAAACATAGCACAACATGGTGGTTTAACATAGCTTGTTAAACAGCTATGGTCCATTCATTTATTCAATAATTCAATTATATTTACTGAGTATATACACTGCACCAAGCCCAGTTACTGGGGATTCAATAGTGAGCCAGAATAGCTTCACTGTAGTGCAGAAGATGGACAGTCACAAGTAGACCACATAAATTAATTAAAATTTGCAGACTAGGGGCTGAGGGTGTAGCTCAGTGGCAGAGAGCTTTCCTAGCATGCATTCTATCCAGGCTAGATCCCTAGCACTGAAAAATAAATAAATAAATAAATAAATAAATAAATAAATAAATAAATAAAGCAAAACAAAAAAAGACTACATAGTCAAAAGATATTTTGGATGTAGACTCTATAGGAGTTGAAGTTGTTGGAAGTAAAGAAAGGAAAGGACATTTGGTCACTGTCAAGTTCTTAGGGACTTAAGATTTATATGACAGGATCAATGTTACAATCAGTAGCATTGCCTCATGGCTCCTGGGTTTAACCACCACTTTGAACTGTGAATGAATCCTCTCCTTGGAACTACATTCCTCCTATTATGGCAGGTACTGTGGGATGATATGGCCTGGGGTGGTTTGAGCAAAATGACCTCAATATGATGTTTACTGAAAAGCAAGCAAGGATACTGCAGAAACATTGGAGCATTGTGTGTGGCTCAAAAAAAAAAAAAAAAAAAAAAAAAAAAAAAAAAAAAAAAAAAAAAAAAAAAAAAAAAAAAAAAAAAAAAAAAAAAAAAAAAAAAAAAAAAAAAAAAAAAAAAAAAAAAAAAAAAAAAAAAAAAAAAAAAAGAGAGAGAGAGAGAGAGAGGGCCACCTGGCAGAAATCAGCACTGGGACAAGAAGTTCAAACCCAAAACAAAATAAAACAAACATAAACATATATATCTCACGTGGAGATAATTCAGATGGAGACAAAGCCAAAGACTTTGGTGCCCTGAAAGTCATGAAGCAGCCAGACTCACACATTCACAGCACCCAGGAAGAAAGTTCTTTCCTCTGTTCAGCAAGAAAAGGCTTTGTCTTAACTTGACAACTTGAGGGCCCTGTTAAGAGGAGTCAGTTTTATGCTTTCTCTGCTTCTAAAGCTGTCTTTCTGGGATTAGAGTTATGAAAAATTATGGCGTTTTGAGATCTGGTGGCATATCTTCTTCAGTCTTTCAAGAGGAAGAAGCCTTGTGACTCAGGGATCCATTGAGTTCATAAATAATAATTGCAACATTTATAGGGTGTTTAAAATGAACTAGCCACTGAGCATTTAAACATAATTTCATTTTGACCTCTAAACAGCTCTATGGAGAGGTCCTATAATTACCAATATTTAAAAATAAGGAACTTGTGGGCGTGGTGGTACACACCTGTAATCCTAATACTTGGAAGGAGGCTGAGACAAGAGAATCGTAGGCTTGAGGCCAGCCCCAACAACTTAGTGAGGCTCTTGGCAACTTAGCAAGAACCCATTTCCAAATAAAAAGTAAAATAGGGCTGGGAGTGTAGTTCGGAGGTAGAATGTCCTTGGGTTCAATCCTTAATATCATAAATAAATAAATAAATAAATAAATAAATAAATAAATAATAAAATAAGGCATTTATGTGCACATAGTCAGGCCTTAGCATCAGGACTCTCCAACTCTATGCCAGTGCTCCTAACTATCAAGAAGAACCACTAGGGAATCTGCTATATACGTAAAGAAAGTACTTTTTTTTTTTTTTTTTTTTTGCGGTACTGGGGATTGAACTCAGGGGAATTCTACCTCCGAGCTATACCCCCAGCCCTATTTTTTATTCTTTATTTTGAAACCGAGTCTCACTAAGTTGCGGAGTGCCTCACTAGGTAGCTGAGGCTGGCCGCGAACCCGAACCCGGATCCTCTGGTCTCAGCTTCTCGAATGCTGGGATTACAAGCGTGCGCCACGCCTGGCTAAGAAAGTACTTTTAAGAGAGGGTAATTGTACTAACTATCCCCATCTCCCTCTGTCATTTGTATGTTGTCTATATCCTCCCACTAGAAGACCAGCATTGTGAGGATTTTTCTTTTTTCTCATTGCTATAGTGTCTAGAACAGTGGTTGGCATTAGAAATAGTTCTTGATTGAATGAGTTAGTCTCTCTATTTTATGTCTTCAACAAAACTTGGCTAGGTTCCTCTAGTTTTTTGGCCATGAATCCATTGGATTCATCGTACCATGATAGCTTAATATTATTCCATTATCATTTACTAATTGGCTTAGAGTTGAGAGTACTAATCAGGTCTATTCTACATCCTTATTTTTCATGAAATAACTTGGAAGGATCATGGTGCTTAAAAGAAATCAGATTTCAGATTCATGGATTGACTTTCCTGAATCAATTTAACTCAATAAATATCGAGTTGCTGTTGCAGAGACTATGATGGATACTTGAGAACAGGGATGTAAAAAACAAAACGTTCTCCTCTAGAGAAGGAGAGAGACCCGCAGTCTGTTAATATCTGTGATGCTGAGTGAAGGATGAAAATCACCTGCTTTCCCCTCATCCAGCTCCACCCCAGTGTTCTCATCTTCGACACGAAGGGGCTAACATTATCTATATGGTTCCGTGATCTACACTTCTTTACCTTCCTAAGTGGGAGAGAAGGGTATTAATAAACATTAATTTTGATGTTATTTTGATCATCATTATTCTGTAATATAGTTAGATTTTCCTGTGTCCCTCCCTCTTACCAGTGTTCTTCAATAACTGCTGTCATTCTCACAAGCAACTATGTATTTACTTCTAAATAATTTATATAATGTGAGTTTTAAATCATCACATTTATTTCAACTCTGCGAGTTAGTAGGTGTGAACAAGGCAGGGGCCTCCCTCCCTGCATGAAGTGTAAGACCTCTGGACTATGGCTTGGAATCCCCCTCTACTGGTCTCCTATACTTCACCACTAACTTCTGGAAACTACAGGCACTGTTCTAGAAGGCTAAAGATGCTGGACGTTTGGTTTCTAATGGGTATCTGGGCATAAACAAAAGGCAATGATATAAAAATCACCAAATTTCCTAAGAATCAACAAAAACAGTGAGGCTATTGACAGGGGTGGCCACTGTGGCAGGTTGGAGACCTAGTGGCAGGGACGGGGAGCCGGATTCTGGCAGCAGGCTGAGTTTCCTCTGCTTTTGAATCCACATTCCATTCCAATGCCTGTGTGGAGAATTCCATTCTACTGAGAGTATTCAGACCATGCACGAGACACTGACCAAACAGAACTCCAAAGAGCCAAAAATAAAGGCTTTGCTGGGACCAGGGCAATTAACCAGAACTGTACCACTGGCTTTTACAGGAATCAAGCTGAGTCTTTATTACTGCAGGAAATATCTAAGAAGGAGTGTGAGAGGATGGTCCCAGAACTGCGATATCTGGGAATTCCACAGCTACAAATGCCCTTCCACATGACTTCTTCCAATCCACATTTTACCTTTTCATTAAGATTTTGCTTCCTCCACATAACCTCCCTGGGCTCCGGCAAGAAATAATCACATTCTTTCCTGTGTTCCAACTGCACCTGTGCAAAACTCTATAGTGGAACTTCCTGTGAAATATGGAAACTGCTCTTTGCTCCTCTTCCAGGCTGTGAGCGCCCACGAGGGGCAGGGGCTGAATTTTATTCAACACTCTGTCCCCAGCACAGGGCACACTGCTTAGCACACTGAAGCCAGTGAAGGAAGTGTGCAGTGGAGAAATAATTGAAGGCATAGAGCCATGGTCCTGAAAGTGAGGGCCCCAGACCAGCAATAACAGCAGCACCCCGGAACTTGTTAGAAATACAAGTTCCAAGGCCTCATCCCAGACCTATTGAATCTAAAACTCTAGGACTGGAACTCAGCAATGTATATTTTTACCAACTCTCCACATGATACCAATGTCTGCTAAAGTTTGAAAACCACTACCTTGGACTTTAAGGAAAGCAGGGCACCTTCATCTCTGTACTTCTCAGATGATCCGCCCATAGGCACTGTGTGCATGGCATCTCCCTTCTAGAGCGGGAGCTACAGAGAGCAGGGTTGAGGCCCCTGTTCAGCTCCATCTTACTCTAAGCCCCTGGCTCAGAACCCACCAGGAGGCAAAACTAACAAATGCTGGCTGAATGAAGGGGCATCTCTTGCAGAAATTTCTCGTGGCTGTGAATGCAAAAAGCCTGTCTGTAAGGGATGCTTCCAGCTTAATATCTGTAAAGATGAATCACGTCTGAGATACTAATTCTAATGGGAGTTACCACACGGATGAATCATGTCGTAATGAGAAAACCTGGCTGCCAAAGAAGCCTCTTGAAAAGAAAAAAATCAAATCAGGACAAATGGATTATGTTGTTAGGCTTGTGATGTCAGGCCATGAATTAGGCCTGCAGAAGGGACTTAATGGCTTGAACTACCAGGCTCCTTGCCGCTCTAAGGAGCAATGGGTCAACTAATGAGTCACATGGGGACAAAGCCCCTGCAAGACAAAAACAAACTTTCACAAATCCTGTAGTCTGTGATCCCTGGCCCAGAGGCTCTGGGGCAGTGTTCTTGCTAAGCTGTACACATGGGAAGCTGTAAGGGACAGAAAATTCCAGACATACTGCCTCTCCAGGCTGCTTCGTGTCCACAACAGGTGAAACAGACAAGGCAAACCTGCGGGACCAGGCTATTTGCTTCTTGTGCCCACCCTTTGGTTGCCTGAATCCAGCTCGCCTTGTCTCTTGTCTCACTCCCTAACCTCCCTCCCTCTGCCCAGCTGGAAAGGACCAGGGTGACCTCTAGCTTCATAGCTCTGCCTGGGGCTCATGCTTCTTCTGCCTGGGTCATTGCTTCTGGACCAGCACATTTCTCTTAGACATTCTTTTATTGTAATATTTGCTTTATTGTTATTTTCTTTTAAAATAATATATAACGATACATATTACTGGGGGGCATTGTGAAATTTCAACACACATGCACACACACACACACACACACTGTATAATGGTCAAATAAAGGCAGTTAGCATTTCTATCTTTTTTTAATATTTGTAGCCTTTGAGCTATTCTCTTCTAATTCATCATAAAATATATGAGGTTATTGTAAGTTATACTCTCTCTACTGTGCCATAGTAATGAGAACTTCTTCCTCTCTAACTGCATTTTGGTATCTGTTATCCAGTCTTCCTTTAGCCTCCTCCATTTACCCTTCCTGGACTCCAGTAATCACTATTCCACTCTCTTTCACTTTCAGATCAACTTTTTTAGCTTCCACATAGGAGAGGGAATGTGTGGGATTTGTTTTTCTGCACCTGGCTTATTTCACTTAATGTGATGTCCTCCAGGCCCATCCATTTTGCTGCAAATGACAGGATTTTATTCTTTTTTTTAAGGCCAAAGATCATTCCAATGTGTATATATACACCTCGTTTTCTTTATCCATTCAACTGTCAATGAACACTTTGGTTAATTCCATATTTTGGCTGCTGTGTTTCGATGAGCATAAGAGGGCAAATATCTTTGCTATGCTGAGTCGTCTAGAAGATCTATTTTCAGTCTTTTTAGGAACCTCCACACTGTTTTCCATAAAGTCTATTCTAGTTTACATCCCCAACAATGGTGTTTAAGGATTCCTTTTTTTGCTACATCTTTTCCAGCACTTGTTATTTTTTGGTTTTTTGACGATAGTTACTCTGACAAGGGTAAAGTGGTATCTCATCGTGGTTTGGATTTGCATTTTTCTGATGGCTAGTGATACTGAGCATTTTTTTTCATATACTTATTGGCCATATATTTGTATTTTTTCTTTTGAAAAATGTCAGATCATTTGCCCACTTTACAATTGGATTATTTGGGTTTTTGCTACTAAGCTTTTGGAGTTCCTTACATATTCCAGATACTATTCCCTTGTTATATGAATGATTTGCAAATATTTTCTCCCATCCTGAAGCTTGTCTTGTCACTCTGTTGATTGTTTCCTTTGCTCTGGAGAAGATCTTATAATCCCATTTATTTATTTTTGCTTTTGTCTCCTATGCTTTTGGGTTTTTATACAAAATATCATTGCCTATACCAGATGTTTTGACTAATTTGTTTCTTCTTATAGTTTCATGTCATTTTGAATTTATTTTCTTAAAAATATGGTGAGAGAAAGAGAAGTGAAGTTCTATTCTTCTGCAAATGGATATCTGGTTTTCCCAGCACCATTTGTTGAAGAGGCTATTCTTTCTCCAGTGTCTGCTCTTGGCATTTTGTAGAGTATCATTTTGTAGACACATGGATTGATTTATGAAAAAACTTTTGTTGATGCATTATAGTCTCATATCATAATGTGAATCATAGTGATAGTGGCATCCATGCACACAGCACTTGGTGGGCTTTCCACCAGCTCCCTCCCCATTTTCTGCCTTCCCTATACAGGGTATTGACACTGGTATTCTCTCATATGTACATGTCATATGGGCTGATTTCTGGGGTTTTATTCCTGTTTCATTTGGTCTATGTGTTGATTTTTATGCCAGTATCATGCTGTCTTGTTCCCTCCTGGATTTTTCACCTCCTATCTGGCTGAAGCTGGACTGAGGCTGAGGCAGGCTTCCTAGAACATTTTCCTCAGACAGGCAATATGAGATGGGCAGCAGAGTGGGAGGTCTTAGGGTAGGTGGAAAGAGCATATGTCTGCATCACACTGATCAAGCCAGACTCTTGGTACCATCATCTGGTAGTAGTGGGAAATTAACTTGTGTTTCTTTCATGGCGATTATCACAGGGTAGGTATAAGCAAGGATTCAAAGATAGAATATAGCTTTGAGGCTTTTTGAACTTTTTGGGGGGGGGTATTGGTATTGAATCCAGGGGCATTCTACTTCTGAGCTATACCTTCATCCCTATTTTACTTTTTATTTGGAATCAGGGTCTCACTAAGTTGCTGAGGGCCTTACTAAGTTGCTGAGGCTGGCTGTGAATCTGCATCCTCCTGGCTTAGCTGTGGATTTTTTGTCTCCAGTTTCACCATCCCTGAGGATCCAAATGGTCATAACAGCATTGATGCCTGAATCTTTAGAGCTCCAAGGCCATGCCTGCTGGCTTGCAGCACATGCTCCCTCCTAGTCATACATTAGCATTTCAGAGGTGGAAGATACTCTCCTGTGCTTAGGGAGTGCTTCTGTTTGTCCACTCAGCATCTTTGTTGAGCTGCCTAGACTAGACTTTGCAAGTGGCCAGGCTCTGCCCTCCTGGGCTGGGGCTAAGGCTGGGGTGTGGAGAAGAGCTTTCTTCCAGTCTCTTGCGAATGAACTCACGCAGAAATGCCTGTGTTTTTTCAGGTGCAAAGCCAAACAGCCAAACTCCAGAGGCAATGTAGGGGCAGTGAGCCCACTATGCTATAGGTTCATAGCTCTTAGCACCTATGTGGCATTCAATAATTGGGAGTCTATTAATTTTGGTTAATATGAGAGTAATAGTACAGATCCTTTCTCTCATCCCAGGTTTCTTCCTTTCTGTCACTTCTTTCTCCCTTTGGTCCTTCTAGGTTATTCCAGGTGTTTTCTCCAGTTTCCTTTTGGTCCCCATAGTTTTTTTTCACTCTCAAAATTTCTTGACCCTCCCCATTTGCACATCACCCATTTCTTTCACTTTTGAATCTCATCTTGTTCTTAATTCTGTCTTGATTTCTTGCTCCTCCTCCCCATTCCTGCCCCTCTGTTTATTCCCATTGTCCATCTCTCTTCTCCATCCTTCATTTCTTCTCACTCCCTTTTGATGTTGATACTCTGAGTTTCATTCAGTTCTGCGGGTAAAGTAATGTAGTGGGGATGAGGGAGGAGTGACGAATATTAGGGTCTGAAATCAAAGACTCTCCTCTAGCTTTGGTGGACAGTTGCTTAGCATTATTGAATGCACTGTATTTCTTTCACTGGAAGTCAGCTTGATTTAATTCTTGATGGTCTCTCCTCTGATGGGAGCTAAGTGACCCATTACCAGAGAGGAGCCAGGGATGTTCCCTTCCCAAATCCCCACAGAACAGGAACTTAGTAGTTCAGCTAACATTGGCCCCATCTTTAGAAACAAGACCTCACATAAATGGGCTTCTGGTCCCAATTAATTGAGCTACTGTAGGAATGATGGCACCTACTTCAGAGCCTCCTGTCTACTGATAAGACTTGAGAGCCTTTTAGCACAAGCAGCACAGACTTTCCAGTGTCATCCAACCTATTAGTGAACACATTTCAGGCAGAGAAAACAGAGCAGGTGGTGATGGGCAAACAGAGACTACCAGCTTTTCAGGAGCCAGAGTTGTCAACCAAGCTCAGATAGGTCAGAGGGACACAGAGCCTGAGGGAAGAATTGATGGTCTAAAAGAGAAAGAGGAGCAGGGGCCTGGACAAAATGAAGGAATTGAGAAATGGTGCCTATTAGGAGTATAGCATAGCCTGGTGGAAAATACTTAAACCCAGAGAAGGGCCACCTTCGGGAGGGTCTAAAGAACAACCAGGCTCCAAGCAGGGGTGCCCACCCTTGGGGAATCCTCTGAGAAGCGTGCACTAGAATCCAAGGCAGATGCAGATGTCTCTGACTGCACTTGGATTTCTGAAGGAGAAGACATCTATGCCTGAGAATGTCTTCCTTGCTTGTACTTTATTCATTCATTCATTCACTCAACAAATATTCATTGAATGTCTACATTCACTCAGCAAACATTTACTGAATGCCAAATAGCTTGCCCGGAGCTGGAGACAAAATGATTAATAAAATTGCCTTCTGTTTTCTAGAGAATTACTAAATATCAGGAAAGGTAGGTAAAATAATGGGCAATTACAGTACAGCACGCAATTCTGCCACAGAGTGAGCACCACTTCAGGAGCACCGAGGAGGGTCTTAGCAGACCATAGAAGGCTTCTCCTAGGAAGGAATGCCTAAAACACAACCTATGGACAGTAAGAATTGGCCAGGGAAAACTGAGGGAGGATAAGAGAGAGGGGAATGTTCTAAGCAGAGTACAAATAGCTCCATATGGTTGAAGCTAAGAGATTGAACAATGAATCCAGGGAGTTAAACATGGCCTTTCTGAGTCCCTACAAGCAGATGCAATTCTAATCCAGAACCAAATATTTTCCAAGCAAACTACCATGTAAGTACAGCTGAGGTTATGTCTCCTGGGCCTGAGGACATCCGTCACCTGCCAGAGGGTCGAGGGTCAGGCTAAGTACTGAAGATGCAGCTCCAACAAGACAGTCTTTGCTGTTAAGGCACCAATGGCATGGCGATAATCACGTCTTAGATTTCTTATCACTTGGCAGTTTATTATTTTAAAAAAAAAGCACACAGTGAGAAAGGACAAAGGGTGCATTATCTAGTAGCCTGGAATAGGAGAGAGACAGCCTTCTTCCTTTTCACTCAGAATGTAACAACGGTCAGAGACATCCCAAGGGATGGGCAGGGAAGTAGGGCTTTTCCTGTCTAGTTGGACATGTAGCTCTGGAAAGTGATGTAACATCTCATAGAACACATCACCTTCCTCCCTACCTTTGGAAGACAGCAGTGGAAAGATAAGCCGTCAAGGATGTTCTATTATACTGGAAAAGTACAAAAATATAAACAGCTCATGGCATTAGAATTACACTCAAGTTCTTGAGGATGAGTCAGGGATTCTGTCTATCCCTGCAGAGCATACTTGAGGCCCTCGGCTTTGTAGGTGTGAGAGCACCAGTGTTCAGGGCTAGGATCACACAGGGTTATGAGAAACTATCACCTGTGCCTACCCTACTGCAGTCAGATAAAAATATATATAGTTAACCTGAGCTGCATTGTAATTTCAAAGAACTCCATGGAAATCATAGACAACTAAATAACAACAACAACAAATCCTAAAGTTGATCAAAACTTAAAAAGAACTTAAGTTACAAACTTAAATTTTAAAAATAACTTTAAAGAGGTTAATGAAACTCTAAAAAAAACCCCAAAACCCAAAACCCTAACTTACAAATATATTTTAGCCCTTGCATTTTATAATTTAAAAAGCCTCTTCTGTTGTTTCTACTGAGCTTAAGTTTTTTCCTGGCTATCAAAACAAAGGTCTTTTGTTGAAAGAATCAGGCGACAGTGTTTTGGTAAAAAGATTATATATAGAATAATGGTATGAAGCTCTATTGTGTAAAAGTAGACTTAAGGAGCTTTCTCTGCCTTCAAATTCTCTGGGTCTCTTGCAACTATTTAAAATACGATTGTCTTTCACTTTGTTGGAGTCCTAAATAATTGTGTGTGCAGTTAATATTTACTAAGAGCTTATAAAGGATACTATGCAGAAGTGGCTATACATAATTAAAAGCAGTATCAACAACAACAGTGGGTGTACTAATTTCAGCCATGACCAACCCCGTGGGGTCACCACTTGTGAGTGTTCTGAGGATTTTCTCTCCTTTGTACTCTTCATGATACAGTGGTTCATGGCATAGTATATACTTCCTGGAGCTGGTCATGGAGCACATCCCCTTTTCTTGATTTTTTTTTTTTTTTTTTTTTTTGTCTCTCTATTCACTGGCATAAGGAAGCTGTGTGTAGTGAACATTACTGAAGATTCACGGGTTGCAGTGGTGGACTGTATTGGATAAGTTGAAACTCATGAAATATTTGAAATGATTTTAGCTTTCCTGTGGCATCTGCATTTATTAGACACTACCCATTATGTCAAAGGCAGGGGGCAAAGACTGCAGCCAGTTTTTGGCATGAGTCCCCAGGCTGATGTGCTAGAGGGAAAGGTCCTCACTGAGTCTCACTCCCAGCACAGCGGGTAGAAGCCAAAGACGACCCAGTGCTGAGCTGGAAGTAGAGGCCTTTTGATGGGGCCATAACTGAATTTAAATTTCAACCATTTTGGATATCAGCAGGTGCTTTTTTCCAACAACAAATGTGGTTCCACTAGAGATTCTATTGCACCTGGCCCCAAAATCAGACCACTTCTTTCCCCCATTGGGAAAATGTGTGTGTGTGTGTGTGTGTGTGTGTGTGTGTGTGTGTGTGTGTACTGGGGATTAAACCCAGGGGCATTTTACCTCTGAGCTACATCCTCAGCCCTATTTTATGTTTATTTTGAAACAGGGCCTCCCTAGATTGATGAGTCTTACTACTTACTGAGGCTGTCCTCCAACCTGCGTTCTTCTTGTCTCAGCCTCCTAATTAATCTTGTCCTCACACTTTTCTCTCAAAATCTTCTGCCCTCTCCACAAAAAACAAACAAACAAACAAAAAACTTTGCTTAGACATTCACATCATGGGTGTGAAGGAGGAAGGAAAGGGGTTCCATTTGTTGCTCTCATGAACAGAGGGGAAAGTTCACGTAGAGGGATGAACACTTCTCAACTTTTGCTTCTCCATGTCCCAGAAGTGACAATGACGTGCTACAGAATAGGAGGCAGAGGTCTTGGGAATGGAGCAGGAGCAGCTGGAAAACAGGCTCTGGGAAGTCAGGGATACATACAGCAATAATACCAGGAGCTTTCTTTCTTTTCTTTTGATGCCTCCCCTCTAAATTGCTCCTTTCCAGTTCTTTACCTTGAAGCCATGGAGAAGCAAATG
Organism: Graphiurus murinus; assembly: GCA_004027655.1. NCBI lineage: Eukaryota > Metazoa > Chordata > Mammalia > Rodentia > Gliridae > Graphiurus > Graphiurus murinus. Next base: position 45,957 of record PVLC010003316.1, on the reverse strand, counting down.
CAATTGTTTCACAAGGTGGAACATACACCGTGTTAGGAAGGAGGTTAGGCAGTCATGGCTTCCATCAGTTCAGTCGATGGGCTCCATCATCAGCTCTTCTGCCTTTCACCCTGCACACATTCCTAGCAACTCCAGGCAACCTCTCCTCATCAACACCCTGCCTCCTGTCCCCACTTCCAAAATCAGAGAGGCCTCACGCACAAAGTTAGACAATCACAGTTTTTATTATCTTCAGACACAAGACAAAAAAATAAGCAAAGGCAAGTGGTATAGGCATAGCAAATAAGAGGATAAATGAGATTTAGATTGAGGAACTGGTGTGTATGTGGTAGGGGAAGAATTTGGTGAGGAGAGAATCATAGAGAGAGAAACTTTGGAAGGGAGGGATGGAGGGGGAGGCAGGGGTGAGAGGAAGGACTGAGGAGGACAGTGTGTCCAGGTGACTGCACTCCCGAGACGCCCCGCTGCTCACCCTGGTTGAGGACATCAGCACAATTATCACCCTTCATCAGTGTCCTAGGAAGTGCCCACTGACTAAACAGTGACTCACCCCTACTTCATCCAGTGTCTCTCACTTAACCAGGGGCGGCTGGGAAGGCAGGGCAGGTGAGAGAGAAATTTAGCTAATAGGATAAGGAAGGAGATAACAAGTGAGAAGAGGTTTAGGCTACCAAAGCACAAGAACAGGTTGATGTCACTGAAAGGAACAGCTGGGAGCCTAGGATCATGAAAAGGAGAGAGAAAGGGGAGGGAGGTGCAAAAGGATTGGCTCATCCTGAGGTCCTGAGGACAAAGAAGGAAAGAACAGCTATATTGTATACTTTTTTTTTCTTTTTTTTGGCAGTACCAGAGATTGAACCCAAGGGCATTCTACCTCCAAGCTACACACCTAGCCCTACTTTTTATTCTTTATTTTGAAACAGGGTCTCACTAAGTTGTGGAGGGCCTCACTAAGTAGCTGAGGCTGGATACGAACACGGATCCTCCGGTCTCAGCCTCCCAAGTACTGAGATTACAAGTGTGTGCCACCACACCTGGCCTACTGTGTACTCTTGATTAAGTAAATTATATTGACAGTGACATACATGCATACAGCACTTGGCAGCCCCCCACCCTGCCTCCCTTATCTCCCCTTCTCAATACAGAGTACTGTGATTGACATTGGTATTTTCACATATGTACACATAGTCAATTGTAGTAATTCCGTTAATGAACCTCACTCTTCCCCCTCCCCTGCTCTGGCTTCTTAAAGGGGCCAAATTCTTCTCCTTAGACTTATCATGGTTTCCCCCAAAATGTCCAGCCATAGGACCAAGCACATATAAATGTTTATTTATGTATCAAATAAATATTCTGTTGAATAAAAACAAAAACAAGAGTTTAGTCAAGTTAAACTTATTTTTCTCATTTCATCTTTGGACCTTCTTGATCCAAAGCGAGATAGAGAAATGGGTCAGGAGCCAGGATGGTATATTTTTGGTTTTCCAAAGCATAAAAGAAGATTTGTTGGGAATCCTCAAAGTGAAATCCTCATGCAGTGATCCTCAAACCCGGCTGCATCTTAGAGTCACTTGGGGAACAAGAAAAACTGAGGCCTGAGCCCAGACCCACTGTACCTCTCTCTCCTGATACTGATTTATCAGTCCAGGATAGAGCCCACAGATCAGCATCTTTTAAAAGCTCCCCGAGTGATTCTATGAGCAGCCAGGGTTGAGAACTCTTGTTCCAACAGAAACAAGAATGCTAAGCAATAATAATTTGTTGAATTCCAGCCATGCCCAACATGAAATACAGCCAAAGTTTTCAACTCTGTCTTCAGGGAAATGAATCTGGATTTTTAAGAAAGCAATAAAAAACAGAATATTCATTTCACAAAAATTTTCTTTATAGCCAACATTACTATTAGACTGAACCATGTGAAATTGCTGATATTTGACTGGCTTGACCTATAAAAATGGAAATTTCATATTTTTATCTCAATTCATGAAATAAATGCATTCATTTATTTTCAAGCATGCATTTATTTCATGACATAAGATATATATATATAATACATATATATCTGAGATATCTATATATCATATATCTTGATATATATTTATATACATAAAATAATCTGAATCACTGTCTTACTAATCTCTTATTAATTTTCCGTGTTTCATATTTTCTTTTAAGAAAGAACACTTTAAGCTTTATTAAATGTACGCCTAGCAGGGGATGGAAAAATAAATGAGCCACTAAGGGGGAGAAAAGCATAAAGATTCACAACCAGAAAAAAACAAATACCAATTGTAGGGACAATCTCTACTTTTGGCCACACATTATTTCTGGAAAACATGGTATGAGTTACATTGTCATAAAGCAAGATCTATTTCCCCATTGGAAAAATTTTATTATTAGAGATTGTGTCCCTGACTAGGTCTCATATAAATCAGAGAAATGATCAACAATAGGTCACCAAAGCAAAGGAGCCACAGCCATAAACCTCTATATACATTTAAGATAGTAAATATATTATTCAAGAACCGTAAAGTACCACAATTGTACTTTACCCATTGACCATTATACTGTCATTTTGAAAGGCAACTGAATGCTACTCATCAAAATTTTAAAAGTATACATTCTTTGATCCATTTCTAGAGATTGTTCCTATAGGAAAGTTAGTTCTGTTTCTTTCCTCCCTTCTGGAACTAAGTATAAAAGTCTTGACCCAAGGCCCTGCACAGCCTTGCCCGGGCTCCCTAGCTGTCCACCCTTCCACCTCCTCATCCAAGCCCCACTCCTTCCCCCAGCAAGCCGAGTGCTGCCCAGGCTCTGAGGGCACCCTGCTCCCCATCAGGAGGAATTTAAGGAGCTTTAGTTCTCTGGTGCCGGCTCCACGATGTCTAGTCTCTGCATTTCTTCGTTCATTCTCTTCTCGGGCTGGGCGTTCAGTTTCTACCTCCTTCCTCTGACCATAACTGCTGGTCTCTCAGTGCTTACGAGCCTTGTCACTTGCCAGACCCCTTCGTCATCCACCTCTGTGTATGAGGCTTTGGATTCCTTCCATCCAGCAGTTGGAAGGGTTAGGGTTACCTATTGCCACACCTTGCTAACACCAAGCACCATGCTGGCAAACAAATACTTCATGGATATATGAATGAATGAATTCTAGATTCTACTTCCTCCATTACTGTGCACAAGCAAGCAGCCACGGCTACCTCTTGCTGGGTCTCCAGGGGACTGGGCATTTGGGAAGGCATTAGCATATGGCTCTAGAATAAAGGTTGTCAACCAGTGATTTTGCCTCCCAGGGGACACTTGATCATGGGTGGAGGTGTTTTTGGTTGCACAATAGAGGATACATTCCTGTCATCTCATACCTAGAGGATCATGATCCTGTAACCATCCCACAGTGCCAAGGCTGCTCCCACACTAGCTGAGGTTGAGAAAGACTGTTCTAGAAAAATCTCAAGTACCTTCTTCTTTAGGTCAAAAAACTTTTACCCCATCTAATTATAAAAATTCATGCTCATGACAGAAAATTAGAAAATAAAGAAAAGCAAAAGATCCCAGATGATATCCCTATCACTATGTGGTTTTAGGTAGTTGTGATCACATCACATACAATGTGCACTCTGCTCCTTCTACATAATGTGCTATCCAAGCTTTTCTCCCTATTAAAAAAATTTTTCAGACCTCACTTTAATTGCTATTGCTATTCCTCTCCATAATAAACTTCCATGTAATGAACCATTCTCTTAGTTTCCAGGTTTTCACTATGGTGAAAGCTGCCAGGAGACGCATATTTGTGTATGAAACTGTTTCTGCATGTGTAGCTCTTTCCTTGATGACCCTCAGAAAAGGTGAATACTCCTGATATCATTTTAAAAAGCATACATGACTTGCCAAGGATTATCTAGCATTGAAGTCCATGTGAAAGATTCCCCTGAACCCCAGCTTTGCTTTAGTCTAAAAACACAGGAGGAACCTGCATTTAAATGTTTCTCCATTTAAGAAACATCAAAGGAGCCAGGAAAGGAAAAATAATCCATCTCAGAACTTTCTGAATAGAGCATTGGGGTGGAGGGGTGGATCATGAGAACAAGAATGAAAGGTCTTGTGATTTTTGGCACAGAGAGACAACACTAATTATGTCCTTAAGATGGCAGGATTTTTTTTTTTTGGTTGTAGAGGCAAAATGATTTCATTTAAAATGTCTTTCTTTTAAGCATAATACCATTTTATGTTCATTCAAGCAGCTTAGCTAGTTATTTTATTTTATTTTTGGTGACATTTTCTCTTTATCTTAGGTGCTTATTTTTGACCATTGGGAATGTATTAAGTTTGACAAATATTTTAACAGTTGTTTGTTGGGATGAATCCAGAACACTTCGAAGTAAGAATGGGTAAAGAGTAAAAAAAATTCATTAATACTCAAATATTTTTCCTATGTTTTACCAGCTGATTACAGTAGGACCACAGAGGAGTAGAAGTTGAAGTTACTCTCTTGCTGTCCTCAGATTCACATGGACACCTACACGTTTATAGCAATCAAAGCTACAAATGTGTGTGTGTGTGTGTGTGTGTGTGTGTGTGTGTGTGTATATAAATTATTTTTCCCTTGATGTGTAAGAGACAGCAGGGAATAGTAAGAAGTTGGGAATCAGAGGACCTGGGTTTTTGCTTGTCTATGCCACTGGCAAGCCCAAGGTTATTAAAAGTTATTAACATTTCTACATTTCACCTGCAGAAAATAAAGACTACCAAATATGAAACAACATACTAGAAATGCTCTTAAGAGACTGAACACTCCTTTAAATGCAGTAACATACAAAAAGGGCTGTTCCTGTGCGTTACTGTGTATTCCAACACTGTGCTTTATGATGTCAACTTAGATGTGCTCAAGGACAGAAAAGCTGGCAATGATCAGGTCAGCTGTGGGACTGGGAAGGAGCAGGCAGATGTCTGAGTGGGGAATTAGAGGCTCAGATGCAGGCATCATGGCAGGAGTCAAAAGTCCATTCCAAGTCACAGGGATGGAACAGGGCATCAGCAACAGAACGACCTAAGATAGGTAGCGACTCCCGCCACAGACACCCCTAGTTATTGAGGGTTCACTACATGGCAGGCACTTCAACCACTGTCTTCTGACTCAAGGCCGAAGAGAAAGAGCAGGCAAGGGTCAGGGTTGAATAAGTACCTCAGTGAAGCAGAGGGGAGGCATGAACCTGAGATAGGGCTGGCCTGAGGCTGTCTGGCCTCCCTGACTCTTCTGGAAGCGCACAGTGTGTGTAGCACTTGCAGGCACCACGCTGCAGGTGAGCCCAGATCTTGCCCGGGGCAGGGTGAGCAGTGGCAAGAAGGTTCTGCCAGGACCAGGGAGCCCTTCCTGCTGCTGCAGGTGCACACACCCTCTCTGGTCTGCCCTCCCCATGCCGGGCTCAGGGAGGGGCTACGAGGCTGGTGGACAGCAGTCTGCGTTATGGAAGTGAGGGAAGCGATGGTGAAACTTTGGTCCACAAGTAAAACTTGCCACAATGGGGTAGACTCACGGTCCATTCAGCCCAGGACTTGACTCCAAGAGCAGAGTGAAACAACTCATGCAGAGGCTTATAGACTTTTTATTCTTTTGAATAATAGAACTTTTCCCTCTCAAATGAACCCTCATATAAAAGCCCAGAGCTTACCAGTAGTCTGGAGTAAAGAGATTTTGTTTTAGAGATGAAGGGAGCTCAGAATGCCCCCTTTCTCTCTGCCTCCCCTAGGGCTGTAAGCGTGGTTGGAACCCTGACATCAAAACAGGGCTACGGACCCCATGCATTCTGACACCCCTCAGGGATCCAGTGGCAATCCCTTAACATGCAATTTAAAACCCTTTTTATTTTATTTTGTGATGCTGGGGATTGAACCCAGAGGCATTTTACCTTCGAGCTTTACCTCAGCCCTATTTTGTTTTTTATTTGGAAACAGGGTCTTGCTAAGTTGTTGAGAGCCTCACTAAGTTGCTGAGGCTGTCCTCGAGCCTGTGATCCTCCTGTCTCAGCCTCCCAAGTACTGGGATTATAGGTGTGAGTCACCACACTCAGCTCTAAAACCTTTTTAAAATATTGATTTAAATGGTCCATCTGTGCCACTCTTCTGGCTACAGCGTCCACTACTTGGAAGTCTCTTACTCCCTTTCTCTTATCCTAAACTCTGTTATCCTTGCTCTAAGTTCAAGGAGTATCTTTAAGAACTATTTATGACTTTAGAAACTGTTCATGTCTTCCTCCTTCTTTCCAGACAGAACATTCCTAATCTGTTTAGTCTGTTCTCACTGGGGATGAAATGCCACAATGTATGTAAGGCACCAAGGGAGGCGGGCAGAAAAGGCAAGTTCAGCAAACATCCTGTCCTTATCCTTTCTTTCCCCACCTCCTCCATCACTTAAAAGGCTCTTTTCTAGTTTTGTCTTCCAGCTAACCCTTTGTTCCTTTCCTAATCACACTCATGGCTGTTCCTCAAATAAGGTGGGAAAGATGGGGTCATAATTATCAACACAGTCAACTACCAAACTGTAAGCATCCACCCCAGCCCCCACCACACTAAGGCATCACCACACCCAAGAACACAGGGTGTATTTTCTCTACGGAGCCTCTATTGTGTGTGTGTAGTACTGGGGAGTTGAACCCAGGGGCATTCTACCTCTGAGCTGGTGTACCCTAGCCCTTTTTTTTATTATTATTATTATTATTACTATTATTTTATTTTGAAACAGAGTCTTGCTAAATTGCTGAGGCTGGCTTCAAACCTGTCATCCTCTTGTCCCAGTTTCCCAAGTACTGGGATTACATATGTGCACCACTGCCCATGACTTCTAAATTCTCTTAATAATGAACATGGGAGCAAAGAAACTTGAACCTGTATCTTCATCCTAATTTTGCATAAATAAGAAGGAAGAGAAGAAGGAAGGAGGAAGGAGGGAGGAGAGGAGGGAGGGCTTAGGGAAGGGGGAGAGAGCGCGGGAGAAAAAGAGGGAGAGGGAGAGGAAGAGGGAAAGAGAGAGATTGAGATTGAGGAAGGGAAAACATGACCCCAAGTGAGTGGGCAGAGAGGATCTGATATAGCCAAGCAATGTGGGAAAAAGAAGTACTCTGCAAAAGAGGATAGGACAAGCCGAGAACATGAGTTCTCAGAGAGGACGGGAACTGTTAAGAAGGGAGCTGGTGTTTACTTTCTGAATGTGTGTGGGGAGGCAAAGAAAATCACTGAGAATTACAAGACACTGTGAGATGACAAGCTGACAGCTTTTCTAGAGCACCAGCAATGTGCCTCCTTCAATTTTAAGTGCATATATCCCAAGACTCCACATTGGAGGTATGCGAAGGTGTTCATCCCAGCATTATTCTAAAGGGGGAAGAACTTGGGAATACCTTCAGTGTTCATCAGCAGGCACCAATTAAATAAATTATGGTGAATCTACACAATGGAAATCTATGCAACAGTGAAACAGATAAGGTAGAGATACATGCACCAATTTGAAAAGATCTAAAAAATGCAGTGACTAAAAAAGACAAGTTGTAATATGCGTAATTTGAGTTTTAAAATGATATAAATATGCATGTAAACATAAGAAAACCATCTGGAATGATACACATTAATTATCTCAACTCTTTGGAATTGAGACAAGGGTGGTGAGTTGTTACTTTTTAACTTTCCACACTTTTTAGATTTAAATTTCTAAGTAAAAATAAATTAATAGAAGAGCCAGCCACGGCATGGTGACTATGCATCCAGGTTCTGAAGCTCTGCCTCATTGGGAAAATGTGACCGTAGGTCACTTCACCTCCCTGCGACTCATTTGTGAAATGGTGGCAATGAAAGTACCACCCTTCCAGGGTTGCTGTGCCCACTAAATGAGTTAATATTCATAAAGAGGCTAGAAAAGGCCTGGCAGAAACACTCAACAAATTGTTAGCCTAAAAAAAGAATACTTTGGCTTTTTAAAAAATTATCAGATGATAGGAAGGGGAGAGTGGAAGACCGGGAAAAGATAAGTTCGTGCTAGATGATAATGCGCTTGAGCACCAGGCTAAGGAGTGAGAATTAATTCACTAGGAAAAAAGGGGACTTCAGTTCATTTGACAGATATCTATTGAGTGCCTCCATGAGCAGAGAACTTGCTAGGTGGATGGGATACTTTGATGAATGAAATGGGCAAAAACAGTATCTTAGGAAAGGACCAAAGTGATCAAGGTTGGCTTTGTGGGCACGAGGGACCCGTGTCTTGCTAGTGTTGCCTGGGTGTGCTGGGGACTGGCGGTCAGCACACTGTTGGAATGAATGGCGATGAGGGCCTGATGGTGCTGCAGAAACCCAGGCCTGAAGCCCCAAAGAGATGTCCAAGACCTGAGATGACAGACCAGGGAGCCCGGTATGTGGGTGGTGGCTGAGGCCAGAGGGGAGCTGGTGGAAAGTTGTGTGGGCCAGAGGCCCCTGAACACCAGCTTTTCTGAGTTGATTCCAACATCACGCAACTTAGTTGGCCTGGAGTCAGGGGACCTGGATCTAGTACCAAGTTCAACACCACTAACCGGGGAGACCCTGGATAGCTGACCTTCTCTCAGGAGCTGCTGATAGAATGGGAGGGTCACCTTGGACATCTGGGTGCCTTACTGGCTTTCCCATTCTATAGTTTTTACATAATCACAAAGAGGCCAAGGAAAAGACCTTCATTTCCCATGACTGATATATAAATTTCAGTGTCAAAAGAGAGACTTGCTTAAAACATTGGATCCCCATGTGCGGGATAACATATGAAGAGGATCGTTTACATTCGCTTACTTTTTGAGAAAATGCACATTGAGTTCGAAGCCAAATCTACGTATCAAGATCTGAAAATAGCTCACAAGTAATTTCATTCCACATGTGCAGCTGTTGTAAAGCATGAACCATACTCGTCTGGTAAAACCACCATTTGTCCTAGAAGGAATCTAGACATTCATCTGGCCCTTATTTTTAACATGAGGTCAAATGCACACGAGGTGCATTTGCAGTGAGGTGCTCTGTCCCAGAGGCAGTCCACAGTACTATTAACCATAGTATCTGACTTGGTGGGCATTTAAAGTAGATGGCTTAGAAGATCAAAAGAAATAAATTGTGGAATATCAAAGTGGGAAACAGAAGCCACAAAGGGCATATTTCATTTGCTCATTCGTTCAACCAGTCGGTCTCACAAAATAAATCACCAACATAAACAGGCTCTGACTCATTTGCCATTGCTTGCTGCGGTTAGGCTCTCTCCCCACCCCCACCTCAAGGTCACAACACAGGAACTTCAGGCCGACTCTCTGTGTGAGAAAAGCCCAGCATGAAGATGATCGACTCTACTTTAGAAGAAATTGCAACTTGGTACTACCCACTAGGAATGCACATGTGTGCTGAAGCCAGGCAACCTGAAACCATCTCTGCCACTCGCCAGCTATGTGACTTTGGGAAAGTTACCCAGCCCCTTTCTGCCTCAGTTTCCTTCTCATATGGCTGGGATGTGGATGTTACTATTTTGGACATTGTTCTGAACAGTGCCTGCTGATAATCACTATATATGTGTTTATAAAATAAATCTTAGTTGCTAGAGGCAACAAGGCAGCTGAGCCCAGTCGCACATTGAATCTCTTAAACAACGCTTCCTCTCTGCTCATCCTACTCGGCTCAAAAAGTACCACGGAAAACCATACATTTAGACAAGGATCAGCTGTTCTTCATTTTTACTTAGGAAGGGACCAAGAGGGAAAGACCTCCAGCCAAGTCAAAACCAGGAGAGAGACCAATGAAATAGGAAACAGAGGTCGGGGGCTGCGGGTGGGGAGGAAAGGAGGATTGAGGAAGAGAACAGTTCAAATAATGCTATAAAAGATCACTACCAATCTCACCAACGCGTATGGGGAGGAAAGAGAGGGGAGCTGGGTGGGATTTGGAGAAAATAAACCAAAGTGATGTGTGCATGCATGTTTATATCACTTTGAACCTACTATGATATATAATTACAACGAACCAATAAAAGTATAAAAAGAAGAATTTTTGAAATCAAAATGACTCTTCTCTTAAAAAAAAAGATATGAGTTTGTTAGTAGAGATGGAATTAGGATGTCCTGGCCGGGTGCCCAACAGCCTCGGACTCTAATTTCAACGGAGTTATTCAAAACCACTTTATCCTTAGGTTTTTGGTGTGTGAGTTGCATTGTGTGTGTGTGTGTGTGTGTGTGTGTGTGTGTGTGTGTGTGTGTGTGACTGTGTACACACACACACACACACACACACACACACGCACAGTGTGGGTAAGGTACAACAGCCCAGGAAGGGGAGAGATGCTTGCCTTTGGGCCATTTCAACTCTGATACTTAAGAATTGCTACTGGAAGCAAATTTCTTGAGCTTCAATTACTGGAGCAGAAAACTGGTGTTGCTGTTAATCTGAAAGAAGCATCTCATGGAGCCGCCTTTGGGATCAAGATCTATTATTCAAAGTGTTGAGGACAACTTGTTTGCTCCCCTGCAGGCCAAAGGGCTGCAGCCTCTCCCCAGGCTACAGGCTGGTCCTCGAGGTGTGTGGTAGCATAAGTAACTAAGAACATGCACTGCAGTCAAGCTTCAGCTTCAAGACCTAGCTTTCCTGCTTACAACCTCTAACCTTAAAAATGTATATATATCTTACGCTAAGTCTCAGTTTGCCTATCTATAAAATGGTTATAATGGCAATAACCATTCCTCACCAGGTAGTTGTGAGGAATAAATGTGAATACTCAAGAACTTCCTTTGCCTTTAAATTCCAGATTTCACAATAATAGCTTTTTTTTTCTTGTCCCCAAGTGCCCCAGTGCGATCTTAGGTGTATTCATCTTTAGATTGTGATGGGAAGTTCATTAGCTGATTTTTATATTATCTTTAAAAAATCTCCACTAAGAACCTCTGTGTGTGTGTGTGTGTATGTGTGTGTATATGTGTGTGTGTGTGTGTGTGTGTGTGTGTGTGTGTGTGTGTGTGTGTGGTATTGGGGATTGAACCCAGGGACATTCTGCCTCTGAGCTACACATCCAGCCCTTTTTATTTTTTTTTAAAAAGGGGCCCCACTAAGTTGCAGAGGCTAGCTGGGAATCTGCGATCTTCCTGTCTCAGCCCCTCCAAGTACTGGGATTACAAGCCTGCGCCACCATGCCCAGTTTAGTGAGAAGCTTTTTTAAAATACGCCATCCACCTCCTTCTCTGATTTGCTTCTCTGCTTTTTAAAAGATTTTGAAACAAATCAGCTATTTTAAAGTATGTCTGAGTGGATACCTATTATTCACCAGAAGTGATCCCAGGCTTTTTGTAGGAAGGATTTTATGTCAGGATGCTTTGCTCATGGAGCTGCCTGGCCTGTTCTTTCTTCTACCTGGACAGTCACTGGGGACAAGTGAGACATCTCATAGCTCCCACCGACAAGGGGAGAAGTGGCTGGGTGAGGAGCTGGGAGTGCAGCCCAGGACAACTAGGGCACTTGGGGACTTGGGAGAGCATGTTAGGGAGTAGCTGGCCTTGACTTTTCTGATACCTAAGCACCAGTGTGACCTTGGACAGGTCACTTAAATGTGCTGAACTACCTTATTTTCATTTGCAAGATGATAGGGCTAGCAATGGGCAAAAACCAAGAAGACAATTCAGCAGGGAAAGCCATCAGCAAACATATAGTTCACCTTCACCAGCTACCAATGAAATTCACATTGAGGAGATAGAAGATACCATTTTACATTGACGAAACAAAGTTAAGGAACAATAATACTCAGTGTGGCTTATGTTCTACGTTCTTGTGAGCATGACAGATTGGCACAGCTGCTTGGAACTGGGAAACATAATCCATATTGCATCTCCTGAAAGAACGAGGTAAACTTGGGTATGAATCCTCATCTCTGTAATTTACAAGTTTTTAGGCTCAATCTTTTCGACTCATTGGAAACAGAGGTAAAAAGGGGATAAACAAAATCATGCTCCCCAGATGGGTTGTTGTGGGAATCGTGTAGAGAATGGTCCTGGCCTGGTGTTTGGCACTTGGCAGATTTTATTGTTGCTGTTGTGCTCAGGTTAGACAGCCACAGGCGGGAGGCCCACTCTCCTCCCCAATCTTGGATTCTGATTCCTTGTCTGAATCTGACTTCTCAGTAAACAGCTGCTTAGCTGCAGCCCTGCTCATCCAGGCTCCTGTCTTCCTCTTAGCCTCAGAGGTCCTCGGCATCTCTGGAAGGTGCCCCACACATACCCCATCACACGCCCGTCACCACACAGGGGGCACCATTTGTGTACGAGCAACTGGCACTCACTGGGCTCCATGCACAGCCTTCTGGCTTTGAGAGCCAGATCCCTCCAGTCCTTCCACAAAAAGCAGAAAGCAGCATCCTCCTGTGCCCCAACACCTCTGCCTGCACCTGCAGAGAGCTCAGGCTCTGGCACACATCTGCCACCACCACTGTCACCTGGCACAGATTCCACTGCCAGGTGTCCCTGGCCACCGTACTTCCCAGGAACTCACCCCTCCCAGCAGAGGCCCCGGTCACTTGTTTTCCAATGCCCCTGTGCTTCTGAGAAGACCCTTCTCCTCGTCCTCAGATTCCTCCTGTGATTCATTTCTTGTTGGTTGGCAACTCAAACCCAGCATTGCCTAGAACCACCATAAAGCCTCGATTCAATATCAACGATGTCTTCTTCTCAAATGTTCCTTTGAATTCTTTCTCAATACCAGGTTCTGTCTCTGTTCCCATTCTACAACCTAATAAGGACTGAAATCTGTTTTCAGTAGTTACTCGACTTTTTTTCCATCAGCTTTAAAAATAATTTCTGAGAGCTGTGGAACTGAGGAATGAAAGGACATCATGGAGTCCTCCTTTCATTCATGAGGAAACCAAGGCCGGGTTGGCAAGCCTGCGCTGCTCACGTTGGGTCGCTCAGCAGGAACTCCTAGGAAGTGCTCCTTTTGCTGCCACCTGTCCCACACCCTGTGTCCTCACCAAGCCAGGGCCAGGGTGTCCAGGACTTCTGATCACATCTCCTGTGTGGAGAGCTCCAAGGACCTGGCAAGGCTCCAGCAGCAGCTCCCCAAATCCATCTTACTTATTTGGGGAGTAGAAGCAGCTCCTCAATCCTCTTACTTCCAGGATTTTTGCAAACTTTGTTTCTTCTTCCTGGTGACCATGGCTAAGTCACACTCACTTTCTAGGTGTTTTCTCCAGGAAGGCCCACACGCACCTCCAATTCCAGGCAGGACCCTCCCACAGGTCCCCCGTAGCGCCTCGAATGCCCTACCAAGCTGGTGTTGCTCACTGGCCGTGTTGCAGACCAATCCTGCGTATAGACCAAGGTTGCAGAGAAACCTAAAGCAAGGTGGCACGCAGCAGTGCTGTGTACAAGACTGGTACAGAGTAAAGTGCCCAGGGACTGTGGAGACATAATACTAGCAGAAAGGAGCCAGTTCCTGCAGGGCTAGGAGTCAACTCCCGACTGTTTAACTCCAGGCCCTGGAGTAGGCAGAGCTTTTCCCCCTTTTTTAAATATGAGGAATTAGGTTCAGAAATATGCAGTGACTTGTTCAGGGCCACACAGCTGTTAGGCGTCAAGACTGAGGTTTGAGCCAAGTGTAGTTTTACTTGACTTCCCAACGCCGCTGTGCGCCTTGTGTTAATCTGTTAGTTCCAAGTAATTTTCTTCCTTGCAACTGAGTGATAAGCGCCTCAGAGTCAAACAAAGGTGTTTCCACTTTCCCTGCAGTCACCAAAGGTTTTGGCACCACGTCACACATGCTGTGTCCTCAATACATGGCTGGTAAAGAAAATCCCTCACAGAGCCTGGTACCTGGATCCCTGCTCAGAGCCCTAAGCAGAATCAGCTGTGATGGCTGAGGATCCCAAGACAGGAGGGATACAAGAAAGGTAATTCTAGTGTCACTTAATCAAGTTACACCTATTGTACTCAAGAGAAGCGCGTCTCAGATGGTAATTCAAGGTGCTCCAAAAAAGGCTGAATTAGTTCTACAGGACAATAGCCATTGCTTCCCCCATAAGTAAATAGTGTATAAAAAGAGACCGAGCTGTTGGAGATTAAAAGACTTGGTGCATGTCTGTAATCCCAGACATGCACATGCGAGGCTGAGACTAGAGGATTGCAGGTTTGAGGCCAGAGAGTAATAACTTAGGGAACCCCTCAGCAACCTAAGGAGAACCTGCTTCAAAATAAAAATAAAAAGGGCTGGAGGTGGAACTCAGAGGTAGAATGCCCTGAGATCAATCTGTAGTAACTAAAGAAAAAAAAAATACTGTAAATCAAATGTCATATTTAGACCTTGTTTGGTCTCTGTCCCACAAACCAAATATTAAAAGCCATTTTGTGGACAACCAGAGAAGTTTGAATATAGGCTTGTTATTAAATAATTTGGATTGTTACATGTTTAGGTATATATAATAAAATTGTATTGAAATTTTGACTTTCAAAACAAAATATACATATATGTATACAAAATATATAGTAAAGAATTTATGCATGAAATAGGACATATAATCTGGGGTGTTTAAATAAAGAAGCAGGGAAACACTGCTGGGAGGAAGTTACTGGAACAAGGTTGGCAATATTGATAAATGGTGAAGCAGGTGATGGGCATACTTTTCTCTGTATTTTACATTTCTTTAAAAATTTGCACAATAACACATTTTTGTTTAAAAAAAAATGAGAACGAATAGATGGCAAATCTCTCTACTTTTTCCCCAGTAGAGATCAATTTCCTTGATGACACGAAAAGTCATCCTTTTCCTAAGGCTCCTAAATGTCCTTGCCCAGGTGAGGGTGGAACACCTGCCATGGATAGGTGTTCCCAGTCTACATGACAAGGAACCCCTCCAGAATTACCTGTCACCTTCTACCGAGTGTCACCTTTGTCTCTGTCAACCCCTGGCCAGGCAGCCAATGACTCTTTAGAATATGAGTCAGACACAGCTTTCCCTTGTCCTCAGCACCGCACACTTGCTCTTCTGCAGCCCCCTCCTGGTAGCTCTCCCTTCTCTGACCTTTCTCCTTTCTGTGCAAACAGTTGGATTTTCTATAATCCCAGACTCTGAAGCTTTTACTTGGAATTGCTCATTTTGAAACCTATTTGTTATGTTGTTGTCCATGTATATAGGCCTCTTGGGAGTTTAAATGATTGAGTTCCATTTTCTTATCTCTAACAGTTCATTGGATACCTTTCTGATCACTTTTAGGAAAAGTCGGATTACAGAAAATATTGGTTGAATGAATGAGAGATTCCTTAATGAACAAACCCTGTAGAAAACTGACTGGCTCGCTTTTCCCTCCCTGGAAGCCTAACCTCTTCAGCACAGGTCCTCATCTTGTCAGTATAGTATACCCCTGTCCCATGATGACTAAATCTTTAATGACTTTTGCTGGGAAACTTTATCGAAGGTTATTTGAATATCTAAATAAAAGATACTCTCAGGTTTCCCTTTTCCCACCTTAATTGACAGGTCAAATCATCTTAGCTTTACTTCACTCTACATTGTGAGCGTGATCTAACCATCAATGTCTCTGATCCTGGGTTTCATCATCAAAGGAGGGTGTAGTGAGCAATCAGAGGGATCCTTTCCATTATAATCTTCTTCATACCTTCCTTTGTTGCTTGTTTGTGTTGGGTGGTGCTGGGGATCAAACCCAGAGCCTTGTGCATGCTAGGCAAGTGTTCTACCACTGAGCTACAAGTCCAACCTAATACCTTCTGTTATAGAAGTCATAATGCCTATGCCTAAAATGTTGTATTAAGTGCTGATGGCTCCCTTTTACTAGAGTTTTCAGCTGTGTGCCTGACAGGGAAATTAGATTAGCTAATATGAAGTTCCTCTCTGGAACTCACTTCTTCATGGAGTCACTTCATTCCTTTGTTCAATAAACATGTTTCTACTAAATCCCCCCCAACCACACCACCACATTGCTGATATAATGTGTGTGTGTGTGTGTGTGTGTGTGTGTGTGTGTGTGTGTTACTAGGGATGGAACTCAGGGGCATTCTACCTCTGAGCTACACCTCCAGCCCTATTTTATTTTTTATTTTGAAACAGGATCTAAGTTGCAGATGACCTCATTAAGTTGCTGAGGCTAACCATGAGCCTGCAATCCTCCTGTTTCAGCCTCCCAAGTACTGGGATTACAAGCATGTGCCACCACGCTGGGCCACACTACCTCTTTCTAATGGTGAGTTATGCATTTTTCAACATGCTTTTAAACCAGTATGTTATTTCATGCTCAGGGAAACCAGTGGAGATGGGCTGGGTGTATGGTTGGTTTATCATTTTGCAAATGAGTGGGCTATACACTCAACACCAAATAGCAAGTGAAAGGCAGTGGATCGTAGAGCCTTGGATCTAGGACTCTAGCTTCATTCCATACTACCCTGGGTGTAGGTGTTGGGAGAGCTGTGAGGGTGAAGGGAACCGGGGTCCCTGCATGTGAGGCCATCTCAAATCTAGGAATGAGACAATGAGGTGATGACCCAAACAAGGGTGCTTCTGGATTGCAAGAAGCCTCCAGAATAGACAGAGATCACTGCCTTGCTTTTAGACCTGGAGGTCACTCAGGTCCAGATCTGCCTTGTAGCCTGAGAAGATTCTGGACCAGCCGGACCTAATGGCATGGGAGCTGGGTTGCAGCAAGGCTACTGGCCTGGGTGGTTCCTCTAGAATACAGATGTAGAATGAACACTGGCTTCCAAGTCTGACAAACAGGTGGGCACAAATACCACCTGTACCCCTTAACTGGATGAAGTCAGGACTGGTGTCATCTTTAAAGTGAAGAAGACTGCACTGGCTCAGAAAGGTTTTCTGAGAGTATTAAATGAAACATCTTACATGGAAGCAGCAAGGAGGTTGACAGCTCAATTATTTCCCTTTCCCCCATCTTTCAGAGCCCCTCTTTCCTCTCCAACACAGTCCTGTGGCTGCTGCAACACAGCAAGTGTTTGGTGTTAGTTACTGTTATTGAGGAACTGAGGGGCCCTGAGGTCAGCGGTGCTCACAGAGCCGACAGGAAGGGGCATGTTGCAGAGTGGATACTGTTTTACAAGGACACAGACACATCTTCCCCAAAGGTGACCACTGTCCCACCATCCCTGAAATAGCTCCAGCACATGACACACGGGTCTTTCCTGGAAGAAATACAAACCAGTCTCTCTCTAGAAAAGAGCCAGATTCTGGGGGGAGTAGTGAGAGAAAGGAAGGCATTTTAAAGATGATTAAAATGTGCTCTTTGCTAAACCATTGCCAAAACAGACTGTGGTTACTAGCAATTGGGTACAATTTGTTGTCATGTAAGAAAAGAAGTTTTTTTGCAAACAAGTTTTGAATCTTGGTCTAATTCGATTTAGCTAATCAAAAATAGACACTTGAGCCAGGTTTAGTGGCTCATGCCTGTTAATCACAGTATATGGGAGGCTGAGACAGGAGTATCACAGGTTCAAGGCCAGCCTCAGCAACTTGGGCTGGTGGTATAGCTCAGAGGCAAAATGAGCTGGATCAGAGGTGGATCTAATCGAGAAAGAGAGAGAGAGAGAGAGAGAGAGAGAGAGAGAGAGAGAGAGAGAGAGAGAGAGAGAGAGAGAGAGAGAGATTTGAGCCAAAGGGGGTAGCCAATTTGGTCAGAATTCTACTTCCATGGAAAATTCAGTAAGAAGGGGTTAGATGCCCATTTCTTCCCTTTCTGAACTGAGAACAACAGATCCATGCATGTCTACACCAACATTGTTACTTGTCTGGTGGCAGCTATCTGTCCAGCATCCAAAAGCTCCTAACCTGCCATTGGATGCTGAATGAGAGCCGCTGCCTTCTGGGTATTGGTAAGGTTGTGCTCCAAAAGGGCAGTCTACTACCCCTAAGAACATGCAAGGCTCCCCAGGTCTTCCTCCCTCTGGTCTCCAGGCCCAGCTGTTCCCTCCACCTGAAACACTTACTTCTTTTCCTCAACCTTCCTTCTCCAAACTTTCAACTAAGGGCTTCTCAGTCTGCAAGTGTCTTCCAACATATGACTTCCTCCAGGAAGCCTCCCCTCTCTGCCAGCACTGGATTAGAGGAACCCACTGTGAGCTATCATCTGGCCTGTTCTTTCTCTACCGGGGCACCTATCCTGGTGTACTGCTGTGCTTAACTGGGGGTGATTTTGCCTCCGGGGGACACTGGCAATGCCTGGAGACATCGTTGATTATTACAGCTGTGTGTGTGGGTGCTCTTAGCATCTAGTAAGTAGAAGCCAAGGATGCTATCAAACATCCTGCAACATACAGGGCAGCCCCACTGCAAATATTCATCGGACCCCCCAAATGTTGCTGGTGCTGATGTTGAGATACTGCTCTGCTGTGTTTACAATTTCTTTCTCACCATGGCTGTCTCATTCATGTTTGTATCCCCAGTACATTTTCTGGCACATTTCTTGTTTACTCCTACTAGTGTGTGTGTGTGTGTGTGTGTGTGTGTGTGTGTGTGTGTGTGTGTGGCACTGGGGAATGAACTCAGGGGCTTTCTACCTCCGAGCTACACCCCCAGCCCTATTTTATTTTGAAAGAGGGTCTCACTAGGGTGATGAAAGTCTCACTACTTGCTGAGACTGTCCTTGAACCTGCGATCCTTCTGTCTCAACCCCCAAGTACTGGGATTAGAGGCATGCGCCACCATGCCCATCTCTCCTACTAGCTTTTGACAATCACCAACTCCCCAAACTGGGCTCTCTCTGTCTTGCCCAGTACGAATGCTGGCCTTACTTGGATCTACTCCCCTCTACATTCTATTCCTGCTACCTGTTATGCAGGTCATGGGTGATAGAGAACTAGGATCACCTGAAGCAAAGCAGAGCACAGGGCAGCAGGACTGCAGGGTTAGATGGAGTCCAGGCCATCACAAAGAGAAGAAGGCCTGACACCAATGGGAGCCGGGCCAGGCCACCAGGCAAATCGCACAGTGGGTCTTCGAGGTTAGGGGCTCAAAAGCTGGTTCATTTTTTCAGATCATCCACAGGCCATTTATTTAATTAATGAACAGGGAGCATCCATTTCTGAGGTTGCAGGAATCCTCTCCCTCTTTATGAAGCAGCGCTGTGATGAATACTTTCTCAAACACTGAGTCACTGCCCATTTGTTTCTTTATGCTTTTGCTACTGCGTTCACATGAATTATGATAAGCTTATTTTACATGATTGTAAGAGACTGGTAATTCTTAACAATTTCAAGAATGAAATGTGCATAAAGACTTTGAAGACAGTGACACAGGGTTTGGGAATTCAAAGTCACTGCTATTGAAAACATAATATTTGGTTTACTATATTTTGTGATATATATATATGTGTGTGTGTGTGTGTGTGTGTGTGTGTGTGTGTGTGTGTGTGTGTATGTATATATTCTAATTTTGGTTCAAAGAAATGGAGCCAGGCAGCTTTATCCACCAATCAAGGTTTCAGGGGTTGCTGGACTTTTGAAGGTACAAACTAGTTGCTTTCACTAATAGCTCCATGATTTCGCCCTTGAATTCTTTTGGAACTCTTGGATGAAGGCCAATGTGTCCCTGTGATTTATTCAAATTTAGTTTGTCAACTAAGTCTAGAACATTCTGTGCATCTTCTACTACTTGATCTAGTATCTTTGCTTGTAAAGAAGATCTAAGAATGGTATTCATTGTGACATAGTTTCCCGAAAAGAGCAAGGGAAATAATTTATTGTATCTGCTGGCTCCTTTTCATATCTTCCAAGGATCTAGAAAGGTTCTACCAGGTTTGAGGCTGGTTCCTTCACCTCAATCACTTCAAAAGGCCTAGTTATTTTTGCTTCTATATCAATGTCTTATAGAATGCTTCTTAAGTTATGTGTATGAGTCCCTTTCAGGGGCTTCCTAGGTGGGTTTCCCAGTTTTTCCAACTCGAGTAACTTTCTATTATTCTTTCTTAAAAGATGTCTCTTTCACATGAAGTATCTTTGCCTTGAGAAATCCTCTTTGAGCTGCATTTGCAAATGATTATTATTATTCCAGATAATACAACCTCCAGACATAGCAGGGTAAAATAAGGCACATACAGGGTTTCACATAATGCCTGAAATGAAGGAAAGTGTTTAGCAAATAGTTGTTCACCCGTCTCTTACTGGACGAAGAAGGTGGGGAAGAAAAAGGAACCTGGTTCTTCTCAACCACACCCTTCCAAAGGATTGTATTAATCTTGTCACACTTTGTGCTTCCCATAGGTATCTGGTAGTCAACCTCTTAAAAAAATTAATTGGCAAGACTCTTGAGGACTGTTGATCTTTTTCGTAAACACCGTTCATGGTTTTTCTTAGTTCTCATCATGTACACATTATCTTGGTTTTTGGTTCTTGCAGCAGGCTGCTAACTTTACACTCATTAAGGTCATTAAATCACAGTGGTTTGCACACAGATACTCCCCTACACCTTCTACAGTGCTGCTCTTCCTCTCCCTCTGTAAAATCATTAGCAGAGGAAATGATCGTTTGTCCTAATTCATCCCAGGGAGGTATTTTGACAATCTATAAGCGAGTAAACACCCTCATTATTACTAATTGGCCTGATTTTTTTTTTAGCTCAGCCAGTCCTATTCCAGTTTCCAGCACAATCTCATTATCCTTGTCAGGTGGCCCATAACTCCTTTCTAGTGCCATATTTTCATTAACTATTGACTATTTCCATCCACTGGGCATTTCTTGATGGCATTTTTATGCTGAGGCTTCTTGGACTTCTCCGCCACTCTAATAATCTGTTTCATGATCTTGACTACTTACTGTCCTTTGCCAACTGTCTCGAGACTGTTCTCGGTTCCCAAGAAACTCAAGACTTGTCTTTGTAACTCTGTCTCCTGCTATCACTAGGACCTTACAGTTCTACCTGTCTCTTGGGTGCTATGGATGTAGGTAGATAGATACTGGGCTATATTTCTATCTACCTACTTACCTACCTACCTACCCATCTGTCTATCTGAGGCAGAGCCCCAGTAGCTATGTTTTAAGCAACCCTGCCAGGGTGCTGATACATGCTAAAGTTGCAGAACCACCCTTCTAAAACACTATTCACTCCCTTTCAAATTTACCACAAAGACTGCCTCATGGAAAAGACTTTTCATGGTTTATCTTTTTGTATTATTTGCATTTTTCCAACCAGGTGTTTATATTACTGTTTCAATAAAAATAAAGCCATCAAATATAGCCTTTACCAAGAACACATTAAGAAGGAAAGAATAACTTATGGCAACCATTTCAGTTATTCCTGACAATTGTTTCTCCATTTTTACCTGCATAATTTTTTCTCTCTCCAAAATGACAAGTACAGAGGAAGAAAACAGAATGAGGATATGGTAACAGAATGAGGATATGGTAACACAATGACATAATTATACTTTGTTTTTGTCTTCTAAAAATAATTGAAGATTAAGGATATTTCTTTTCTTTTTTTTTTTTTTTTTTTTTTTTGCGGTACTGGGGATTGAACTCAGGGGCATTCTACCTCTGAGCTACACCCCCAGCCCTATTTTTTATTCTTTATTTTGAAACCGAGTCTCACTAAGTTGCGGAGTGCCTCACTAGGTAGCTGAGGCTGGCCGCGAACCCGGATCCTCCGGTCTCAGCCTCCCGAATGCTGGGAT
>PVLC010003316.1:0-24207 GCA_004027655.1 Graphiurus murinus | reverse complement strand
ACCCAGTGGGATATTTCTTAAGATATTATCAATATGGCAATGAGTAAAATCAGGACACCATCAGGGTGTATCATTTATTTCTATACTCTATAACATGACTATTTTAAGCTCAATTATGAAAAGTATTTGTTACAATATCTTGTCTAAATTCCCCAACTGCAGGAAGAGAATGGACACAATACAATTAAGAGTTTTCATATTTAACCCTTGGACTTCTTTTCTTTTCCTAAATATCATAGCTACTCTCACACCTTTTTAGATTAAACTTGTCGTATCAATAGCCATCCCACTAAATAAAAACACTCACAAAGTTAAAGTGCTAGACTAACAGCGTAAGAGGCTCTATCATTAGTCAGTTCCCCATAAGAAAAAGAAAAGATAATGTGAACAAAAAGGGCTCATCAAATAAAAACAATAAGAACAACTAGACAGACATTCTTTCACCCAATCAAAGCTGTGGAGTCAGAAGCCCCTACATTTAACGGGAACCTTTTATTTTAAATAAATTAACATGATCTAGAGTCCCTGTTCCACTGCACTGTGGTAAGACCACAGACATTCCCTCCTACCAAGACACCCCACACCTTTGCTAGAACGGGATCTGCCAAATGCCCCCTTTCCACATGACTTTGGACACAGGAAAAAGGAAATAGGATTGCTCTCCATCCCCTAGGGTTGTAGAAACTAGGAACATGTAACTGAATTTTTTAATCCTTATTCCCATCAAATATTGTATGCTCTTACAGAGGTTATAGAAATTCCCAGATAGAATTGTGTGAGCCATTTCAAGAGTAGTCCTCATAGCTTGAATTCCTTAAACACAGTACTTTGAAATGAAGTTAGCCAAATACAGAGAAACAAAACAGTTTTCAAGTTTTATTCTAGGTTATTTTTAACTCCAATTTTTTTTTTAACAAAAAAGAACAGAATTTGGAATTGAGTTGGTGGTGAACAGACCACTACTGCTGTAAAGATCTCTTCCTGAACTAATTTTACCAAAGATCTAACATGCTTTTAATGTTTGTGAGAAAGTAGCTTAACCCTCCAGATAAACTGCATCACCCTTCCCATAAGCTATGAGCATTTACACCGAAACTTTTTAATATATTTGAAACACCAAAAACCATTAACTATTTAGATTAGGGATGCTACAAAAAATATTGGCTTTGAACTCCTAAGTATAGTTTTTTCCTCTTAAAAACCACTTAGACTTCAGGATTTTTTTTTTTTTTACCGGTATCATCTTCAGAACAAAACTCAAAAGATAAAAGAGAAAAAAAGTCAAATCTGTGAAAAGAAGAGCAACTTATTCAAAAGTGAGTAGTCTGAAGAATATAATGAATTCAAATTCATCATTAAACTAAATGTTGATACATAACACACCATAGGCCCTTGTAAACAAAACAAAACAAATAAATAAGTAAATAAAGTACACATCTCACAAACTCTCAGGATCCTTTGCAAGATCTTGTAGATTAAAGTGCAAAAAAGTAACCTCAAAACTGATTTCAGGGAAAGAAAAAAATTTGCATGTCTCTAGTTAAGCATTTTGGGTTAAAACATTTTAGAAACTTCCTTAACAAGGAAAAAAAATTCTCTGATCCTCTTTGCAGAATGTCTCAGAGGAATTACATTTTGGCTAACATCACACAATGGGGCTAAGGAAGGAACAATCCGCAGGAATTCCCTCCATTAAGAACCCAGAGGGTGGGGGGAACCTCTTAAACAAATAAGAACTCTTACCTGGTCTTCTTTAAGCCTCCAGCATCCATGTCCATCCTTTAACAAGGGAAAATTGGGTACCTCCGAGAGAGGGAAGAGCCAACCACCCTTCAAGTCCGCCTGAGAGCGTGCAAAGCCACAGCTGACAGTCTGCTTCCCTCTCCTGGGGCTCTCTGCCTAAGAGGCTGCACAGAAACCCAGCCTGGTGCCAAATCTTAATCCCTTTGCAGAATCTCACATGGAGCTGCCTCACCTCTTCCATTCCTGCAAAGCCTCTTCCTGCTGCACTTCCTTCTGAAACCATTAATCACCACAAGGACTGACCGAGTGAAGCCCAATGTCGAGCTGCGGTGAAGAGCCCTGCAACGCGCGGGGTGATGAGTGTTTACACTAGCCGAAATGAAATGATGTAATAGCGAGAATGGAGAGAGGGCCGAGGTCCAGAGGCAGGGCACTGCAAGGGCCCTGTGAAACACAACTTCTCTACTCAACAAGAATTCACCCTTGGATTGTACTAAGTTGGTTTCTCTACATTTAGGGTCATTTGGATCACTCACGTCTCATCCAGAGTATCATGTTTTCCAAATAGAAATTCAGAACTTCTCAATTGTTCATAGCTTTGGTCAAGTTTAAAAAAAATAAAAGAAGAAGCAAACAGAATCCAGAGTGTATTCATGCACAAAGTACTTGATGCTGCAGAACAGCAGAGTCCCAGAGGTGTACCTGTTTTAAAGTAAAGGCAACACCCAAGAAAGGAAGTTTGTTTAAGCCAGTGGACTCATTTTTCTGCTTGTATCTGTTGATGTCAAGGAAATTCAGGGGTCCCCAACCCCACTCCTGATGGGCAACTTCTATTGATCACTTTAGGATCTTATGGTCCCTAAATGCGAGGGGACAGGAGAGATGAGAGGCCGCATTGCAGCTGGATGAGGCGGGATAAGATGCTCTTGATGGCATCTGCCAGGGGGAGAGACCAGGTAAGACTTCAGGGCAGGTTAGCAGTTAGCCTGAGACTGGTGGGGATGCTGTTTTGTTTGGGGACATGTTATTGATCATAATATTCGAAAGTGTTTACCATGTGCCAGGCAACATGCTAAGCATTTCCGTGCATTCCCTCATTTAACCCTCACAACAACCCTATGAGGTAGGTACTATTATTGTGAAGAAACCAAAGTACAGAGAGGCTAAGCAGCAGCGAGCTGCTGGTACATGGTGGTACCAGTTTATCTGACACTCTCCTTAACACCACTCCGTATTGCCCCTGCCAGCTTTGTGAGCTACGTGACCATGGCATGCTTTGTGCTCTGCAGAGGGACAGGGTGTAACTTCACAAGGATGTGGGCAGCATGTGCTTCTAGCTTCCCCAATGCAGATCCCAAATCCTTGGCTATTGTTGTCCAGGGCCACCACAACCCAGAGTTTTTGGCCTGTGTGCAAAGCCCTTGCAAGGAAGGCGGGCCCTCCAAACACAGGGACACAAATCATATGCCACATCAAAGCACTCTGGCCTGTTCCAGTTCTGCCATTAACCAGTATGTGACCTTAATCAATCTGCTTCCCTTTCTAGATCTCAGTAAAATTTAGGATGTATTCTAGGGTTGCTTCCAGCAATTTTTTTTTTTTTTTTTTGGTGCTGGGAATTGAACACAGGGCCTCACACCATCTAAGCATGAGCTCTATTGCTGAGCTACACCCCAGCTTTCTAGCATGAATTTTCTGTGACACATGATTTTAAATGATGTGACTGCTAGGTAAGTTATTATTTAAGAAAAATAGAATGTATGGATCCAATGAGAATTCACTTCAATAGGACAATAATAATAATCCCATTTAGGCACGGTGCTTAGGGCATTACATGGAAAATTCTCACTTGTTTTTATAAAAACCCCTTAAGACAAGTATTATTATTCTGATTCCACCGAAGAGGAAATAGGGAATCAGAGGGAATTAATGATTTGTATAGGGCCACTGCACAGTTGGTGATGGGGGACAAACAGGGATTGGAGTCAGGCCCAGTAGATTCCAAACCCCACTACATTGTCCATTGTTCCAACAAGGCTCCCATTGCTCACAGCAATTCTGAGAAACCTCTTTGGAAACTTCCTTCAGAATCCATATCTTCAATTTTAGTAAATATACATTTTCTAACATCTGTTCCACACCGGGCATCTCAGAAGCGGTACCAGAGGTTCCCAAACTTATTTGACTAACCACCCTCTCTTCAGAAAAAAAAAAAAAAAAAAAAATTACTCAGCATCCCCCTTCCACAACCCCTGGAAATCTACCTTCTTTAAGCCAATAATCAGAAAGATACAGTGACAAATTTGTGCTCTTTTATACATTTATATTTATTGCCCACTCTGGGAATCTTTGGCATTGTAGACATAAGGTTCTGCCTTCCCAAGGATCCCAACCCTACTAGGAAAAAGGGAGGCAAAAGGAGATACTTCTGCTGTAAGGGAGATAGGACAAAGTGTTACAACAGAGATACAAAGCACAATGAGAGTTTGGGCCAGTGAAAAATTGCTTCAAAATGATCCAAATTACTGCTAATATGCTCAGTGGTGGTAAATATTCATCTTCAGAGGGTGGATGTGATTTTGGCTCCCAGGCGAGTCAATCAGAGCCAAGTCTGGGGAATAAAGTGGGTCATCAAGCTGGGCAATACCATTTTTGGTCATGAGCTAGGTGTGGCTATAAAATAAAACAGGGAGATGGATTTTCCTGTGTGGCCTAGACCAGCTCCAAAGGCAAACCCTAAAGGGCAGGTCAAAAAACATTTCGAGCCATGATACCATCTCCAGATAAGGGCAGAGCCACCCAAAGCGCCTGCAAGAGGAGGCTTCCCCAGCACAACACTTGCCCACACCAGAAGCAGCAGCCTGCAGAACAGCCATCTGCTCAATGAGTCTGCTCACTGCTGGGCCCCCAGCATCTGGCCTGGTGCATGGCATGGGGCTGGGGGGAGGCTCAATGAAAATTTGTTGAGCCTGAGATACTTTAGAAGGTGTGAATTCTCCCCCACTCCCTCCCCAAATCCAGGTGGGGAGGCACAAGGGGAAATCTGATGATCAAATCATCTTTTGTTCACATATGAAGTTATTGATATCAATATTGATATTACCTATGAGGAGGGGGAGAAAGTGGGGTGGATTCCAGAGGGAAACACAAGTGCCGTGTGTATATGTTTCTATTACTCTGGACCTCACTATGATGTGTAATTACAATTCACCAACAAAGTTAAAAAAAAAAAATAATAGAAAGTAAAAATTCTAGATCATGTTTTAAGATTGGTTTTTTATTTAGTCATGCTTACGCATCTGCATGTTGATTATGGGCACATTCTCAGCTGAAACAATGGCCGAATTAAGACTGTACCTACCTACTGTGTTTTCCAGCCAAGCCCTGACTGATTGACCTGTCCATGATTGGCCACTACAGTTCCCCATCCTGTTCCTCCTTGTGGCCTTTTTGTACTCAGTACTAAGCGGCGTGGGCACCAAGCACAAATGATGCCACAACATGGCACCTGTTTAGGACTGGTGGCCAAATGGGCTGACTAGTTCCTTCTTCAGTGCTAGTTCTGGAAGTCAGGGAACCTCTGGGGAATGCTTCTGCAACCAGTGAAGGGCAGGTGGGGCTCCTCAAATGACTTTATAAAGCATCCTGAAGCCAGGCTGGCCTCCTAACAGACCCAGATCTGCAGAAACATGGGGTGCCCTAGGAAAACCCCCCAAGCATAGCCCTTTCCCAATATACATTCTGAAACACGAGCAGATGTCTCTGAGACTCCACAGATCCCCCCAGTCACTAGAGCCAACTAGAGTTCAGAGTAGACCCGGGGCAGTTAGAAGTCAAAGAGGTCTCTCCAGTCCCCTGCAGGTATCAATTCCCCTCTCCTTTATTTTATTTTTAGTGTGTGTGTGTGTGTGTGTGTGTGTGTGTGTGTGTGTGTGTGTTTAGCTTACTAATTAGGCACAGAGCAAGCCAATTCCAGATGGGCCAAGACCTCTCTGCTACTAGGATCCTGGAGGCCAAAGGAATTTGGGGGGTCTAAAATGCTCCCCCTGTCTACCACTACTGAAGGAAAGTGATGGCACCTCACTAGCTGTGAGACCCTGCCAGGCTACTTACCTGCCTCACTTTCCATTTTAAATAAAGACAAACTAGAACCCCCAAACACAAGATTGTTAAATGATAAAATACATATATATATATATATATATATATATATATATTTAATGCCTGGTCCTGTGTAGGTCTTTTATGTATTTGGCTATTGTTGTTATTTCAGCCTTGCAGGGAGTGGAGAAGGAGCCAGACCAGGGTGCAGCAGACAGTGAGGAGTGTTCATGCATCTCTGCACTTACGTACTATGTCATTCTGCAGTAACGATCTACCCCGTTTACATCACTTGATGTGACTTCTATATTAAAGCATATAAAATTAAACAACAATATATCCAGCTCTAAGATGGATTTGGAGACCTGAATTCGTTGAGAAAAGCCACAATTGGGGTTCACTGCATTTAGCTCCGAGGTGCTTGGCAAATGGAAAAAATAAGAGAAATACCCCAAGGTGTGTCGTAACATTGTCCTATCAGAAACAGTATAAGGGTTTAAACAGAGACCAAAACTTGTTCCTGGTACTTTTCTTTTCTTTTTTTTTTTAGGTATTGGGGATTGAGCCTAGGATGCTCTACCACTGAACCATACTTCCAGTCCTTTGTATTTTTTGTTTTGAGACAGGGTCTAGCCTCAAATCTGTGATTGTCCTGCCTCAGCCTCCCAAACAGCTGGGGTTACAGGCGTGCGCCACCAGGGCCAACTCCTAACCAAATAAGAGGAATTTATCAGCTGGGATGTTTGGGGACTGGGTAACATAGAGGATAATGCCACCCCCTGTACTTGCATAAAAGGCACTGAGACATCTTTTTCATAGGCCACACTTGTACACTGAGGGCTCACTTTACAATATAGTTGGGGACAGGAGTTTATGGTTTCATGGAATGTCAGATAGATGTGGGCCTTTTAGTCTAGAAACAGCAGCCTGGGACAGTTGGCTGAGGACCCAGCCTGGCTTCCAGGCGAGTGCTTCTCTCCCACCCCAAACCCTCGCCCTCTCCCCTCATTTCTTCTACCAGTGAAGAGAAGCATCTCCCCATGGGGAATGGCAAAGTGGCAGCCGTCTGCTCTGCACTGTGGGAACCCATTTCCTTTAAGTTTGGTTAAAAATAAATTTGAAAAAAGTTAAAAAATTCAAAATCCAGCCTGGAGAAGTTCCCGGTGGCTTCAGGAGGCTTGCTGCAGCTCCCAACTGTCAGCTCTGTGGCTGGTTGTAGGAATACACTGCTTCCCAAAGCCCAGTTTTACAATGTGGTGTGTTTTCAGCAGTTACTATTTTTAAAAAGCTTTCTCTGTGCCCTGCAGTGTGCTAAGTGCCCTAGATTGAAGCCTCCTTTCATCCTTCCAACACGCCATGCAGAAGGATCCATTATTGAAGCAGAATTTAAGCCTTTTGCTGGACTCCAGCGCTCCAGGTCTTAATCAGGAGCCTCTCAGTTCTCTTAACAGAACGCGTCTTTGCTAGTAGACAGGAACAAGGTCTGGCTACTGTGCTTACATCCAGGTCTCTGTTTCAGCAATAAATTTTCTGAGGCCAGCACTTGGCAAATATCATACAAACTGTACTTGGTTATTCTGACACTCTAGGAGGCCGTCTGGAAAGATGATCTCAAAATTAGGATGGTTCTTTAACTGCAGTACCCTGCGGGCAACATCAAAACCAGGCCTCCAAAGGACATCCACACACCATACACAGCTAAGGGGGAAAACCCTCCCGGCCGGTCACAGTACACTTGGATTTGTTGTGACAAGATCAGAAAGAAGAGGACTGGCAAAGCAGGGTGGCGGGCGTATAGGTTGCACAGCCACCAGGCCTGAGCACGGTTTCTAGGTCTGTCGCCTGCCAGAGTACGACCCTGGGAATATAGTTTAACCTCCCTGACCCTCAGCTTCTTCTTCTGTTAAAGGAGATAACAATAGTACCTCCTGTATAGAATTGTGGGCATTACATAAGATAACATCAGTAGAATTGTTTGGGAAAGTGGCAGGTACGTTCTGTAAGCTCAATAAAAATTAGCTATTGACAACCATACATACCTGTTTTAGAAGTTAGGATACAGATTTCTGGTTGAAATCAATAATATTAAAGGTCCTTAATATGAGTTAAATGCTGCTAAATATTTATGGCAGGTCTCCATTTTCTATATAGAGCCTGATGTTATTTTACCCAATATATACCTTTCTGGGTTGTAGATATGTGTAGTTGAGTAGTAGAGCATTGCCTATCATGTGAAAGACCCAGGGTTCAAATATGTACCCTTTCAGACTCACAAAGCAATTATGGTGCCATATGTTACGAGTTCCTCTAAGTCCCCAGCAGCACCCTTTATTAGCAATATCTAATATTCATCTTTCAAATTCTTAACCAAGAATATAAATCCAACTCTGATGTTCTTTCCTATGAAGAACTTGGTTGCAAAAAGCAATAGTCATAAAGAATTGCCACAAGTGTGTTCAGCCCAAATATTCTTCTTAAAAATTTAAATTCCAGTCTTTGATCAAGTTAAATCATCAAAAAGCCCATATGTAAAAATCTCAGCTTTTTTATTTCCCATAGAATTGCTGTTGATACATTTGCCCCAAAGCTTTGCCATTGTAGTTTCCAGTGTATAAATTTTGCATCTCTTTTCTAAGCTTAATTCCTAAGTATTTTCTTCTTTTTAATAACATTATGGCTAGATTTTTAAAAAATATAATTTATAGATAGTTCTTTGAGAGTGTATAGAGTTAGAGTGTGTGTGTGTGTGTGTGTGTGTGTGTGTGTGTGTGTGTGTGTGTCTGGGGATTGAACCCAGGGGCATTCTACCTTTGAGTTAAATCTATAACCCTTCTTACTTTTTTTGGTTTTGAAACAAGGTCTCAATAGGTTGCTGAGAGTCTTGCTAAGTTATGGAGGCTGTTCTTGAACCTGCAATCCTCCTGTCTTAGCCTCCCAAGTACTGGGATTACAAGTATGCTCCACCATGCCTGGCTTGTAATTGATTTTTTGCATATCAATTTTGTATCCAGCCAATGTCTTTTATTGATGGATGTTATAAAAATATTTATTCCTTCAAAAATACATTATAAGCATTTATTGTTTTAGGCACTGTGCTAAACTCTGGTATATAATGAATAATAACAGATATTCTGCCTGCTTCCTGCAGGAGCTGGAGGTTGATGTGGGAATGTGGGCACTGCCCACCGTGTCACACGAGGCCTCTGCACAAATGCCAGGGCAGAATCAGGAAACGCTGTGTATCCCCCTAGCAACTCTTCTATTTTCATCTCATGCCCACTGTGAATCGTGCGGCTGGACAGGTTCTCTTTGCTTCAGTTGCTAGGGAGCCAAAGGATGTGTTGTGGCCAAACTCTAGCATATGGTATTAAGGCAAGAATTATTTTTTTATTTTACCATATTTATTTTTTCTTTGCCCTGATTTTCTCATCTTCTTATTTTACCTAGTTTGGGGCAGACCCTTTTAAGCTGCCTCAGCTTTTTCATGGTTAGCGGCTGGGAAAGGAGAAAAAGAGGGAAGACTTTTCAGTTACTTCTTAATATTCCTCAGAATGTTAGCTTCTATGAAGATCGAACTCCCTCTTTCTGAAGTTCCACCAAGATGATTATATTACCTGAGCGAATGCTTATACCAGCTGCAATATGCACAATTTCATGCTTATTAGATTCTTCATTCTTGGCATGTCTAAATTAAACACGGTCTATTAGTTTTGTTCAGGCACACTGGAAGTGCTTTTCTGGCTTCACTTCAATAAATTTTCTTTGCTTATTAGAAATAAAGGCCCCAGTACAAGCAGGCAAGGTGGAAAGAGATACCTTTCCCTGAGGCATCTGTGACCAAGAGGCAGTTTAGCCAGTAGACTGTGAAGTAGCTCAGACCTGGGTTTGCATCCAGGGTCTGTTATTTACCTACTAGTTGTGTGATTCTGGAAAGATTATTTACCAACTCCATCTCCTCTATAAAGTTGAAATAACAACACTGGTGATGATTATTGTATCCAAATTAAATGAGCGTTAGCATATGGCTAAAGATATGCCTACTTAACACTAGGAATAGAGATACTTGGCACTGTAGTGAGACAAGAAGAAGAAAAGCGAGAGGTATAAAAATAGCAAAGGAAGAAATATGCTTAACTCTATGTGGAAACTTGGCTAAAATAAATTATATTCCTGTCTAATTACAGAAGCAATTTCCAGATGAATTAAAGATCAAAATGTGAAAATCAAAACATTGAGTACATTTTGAAGAGAATATCTTTATCATCTCGGGGTAGGGCAGGATTTCCTCATCAAAATATAAAAATCAGAAATCATAAAGGAAAATATAAATTAAGTAGATCACACCAAAATTTCTGTATAATAGATGAAATGTAAACCCAGCCAGAAGACAAGTTGTTGTCTAGAAGAAGGTATCTGCAACATGTTTTAATGAACAAAGGAATAACCCAAATATTCAGAGAACTTTATAAACCAAGAGGCAAGATAAATAATTGAATAGATATATAGCAAAAAATATAAACAATCAGGTAATTTGCAGAACCAGCCCAAGTAGCCATTAAACATGAACACTTTTCAACCTTACTAGTAATCAGGGGAATACAAACAAAATCAAAAGTGAGAATACATTTCCTACCCAGAAGATTGGACAAAATGTTAAGTTTTGTATTGACATCCACTTATAGACTTAGAGTAAGAGAGTGTCTCCGACTGCAGGACCAGCATATGCAAAGGTTTTGGGCATCTAAAAGCAAGAACAAAACCTCAGAAAGCAAAGAAATAACAGGAAAGCTCAAATGGTCTGTACACAGTTCAGGATACTTTTGGAGTTCCCTTTACTATAATAAAATCAACTATGCACTTGCAACTTTTTTTCTCACTGGGGATTGAACTCAGGGGCAGTCTACCTCTGAGCTATAACCCCTAGCCATTCTTTATTTTGAAACAGGGTCTTGCTAAGTTGCTGAGGCTAGCCTTGAACCTGCAATCCTTCTGTCTCAGCCTCTCAAGTACTGGGATAATAGGCTGGGAATTGAACCCAGGATCTCACACATGCTAGGCAAGCATTCTACCACTGAGCCACATCTGCAGACCACTGTATATCCCTTCTTGAGAAGCTTCTAAAGCTAGAAGGAGCAGAGTAGATCACATCTGTGGCAGCTAAACAGCCAACCTAGAAGCTTTTTTCTTGAACACTACCTAAGTCTATGCTGGTCTTACACACACACACACACACACACACACACACACACACACACACACACACAAGTTCAGGAATCAGAAATTCCAGTTGATTTGGGGCCAGAATTTCTCTGGAGGGCTCTTAGATGGACTCTGCTTAGAGAACTGAAGATAATATTTTTTACACCTGCAACTTTCATAATGGAAACTGACAACTTCTTGGGATTAAACCAAAAGAAATAAACATAGCTGAAATCTTTCCCCTGATATTGCAACAAATCCAAGCTCCAGGGGGGACATTAATGGTTTCTCATTTCAAATAACGCTCAGGGCTGGAGTTCTTTGGTGGGCGAGCTTTGTGACCTCAGATATGCTCTGACTATCTCTTAATGCTGTGATGAAAATATCCACTTAACTCAAGTGACATTTGCCTGTTTGCCCTCAAGTCCAAGTGCAGCCCCTTGAGAGGAAAAGCAAAAGCAACTTGGGACAAATTTTATTTAAAAAAAAAAATGTAACGGCTACCAATACAGAAATGCTAAAAACTCTGTCCACATGGGGGAAAATGAATTGAAATAACACTGGGGAGGGGTGCAACTCATACACCACAGGCTGGGTTCTGCCTCTTCTCAGATATGTTGCTTTGTACAAATTCCAAATTGACTGAATCCTATGTTGCTTTGCACAAATTCTAAACTTACTGAATCCTACTTATTTAAGATAAATGAAGATAAAAAGGAACCCAGAAGGAAGCACACAACAAGTGCTGGGTACATGCATGTTTCTATCACTTTGAACCTCACTATGATGCATAATTACAATGCACCAGTTAAAAAAATTCTATTGCAAGAGACAAAAAACATTTTATTTTATTTTATTTTTTTGCAGTACTGAGGATTGAACTCAGAGGCATTCTACCTCCGAGCTATACCCCCAGCCTTATTTTTTTTTTCTTTATTTTGAAACCAAGTCTCACTAAGTTGTGGAGTGCCTCACTAGGTACCTGAGGCTGGCCGCGAACCCGGATCCTCTGGTCTCAGTCTCCCGAATGCTGGGATTACAAGCGTGCGCCACCACACCCGGCTCAAAAAACATTTTAAAAATACTTTTACCAAGACCCAAACCAAAAATTTAAGGTGAATTGGCAATATTTAACATGAAATAATCAAATACAAATTAAATGCATGTATTGGTTTTAGTCATTTGTGACCTTTACATAGCTTTTCAAATTTTAGACGTTATAAAGAATGAAATGTTCCAGTTTTCAAGCTTCTTTTTTCTTTTTATTAAGTCCTCATATGGCAAAATATTTTGATATAATATGTGGCCTCTTATGCATTTAAAAAGGCCACATCCCAGAGGTGTCACTGTGAAGGTCAGATTTGGGGATGTTTGTTAAACATGAAACATAGTCAATATACAGTAGCCATTGCTAATATTTTAAGTAATAAGCAAAAAGTGCTTCTCAAAGCCCTGATTCTTATGTTCCGAGGGGCTAATTTGCACAGAAGAGCACAAATTATTGTCAAGGATGATAAATACACCTTTAAAAGGAGTTTTAGGTGCTGAAAATAAAATCACTGAAGCCACCAATATCCGCTCATCCCAATACATGAGGACTGTTGGGGCTAATCGCAGCACATCACTACACTATTAAATTCCTCAGGTGAACATTTCTAGTACAAATAGATTTTACACATGTGAATATTTTATCAAAAAAAAAAAAAACTGGAAAAACATTAGGATCCAATTTTACCAGCTTTTTTAAAAATCAATGAGGCACACCTCCATGAATGACTGAGACAGCTTCCCATAATCAAACACATTAACATTCCCGCAACCAAATGTCTAAATATGCACATTAATTCGAATAAAAACTAACCAGCTTCATTCCAGTTACAGTGAGTTTTACCACCAAAACCACTTTTTAATTTTGTTGTAAACTTTTAAAAACAAAAACCTTTGCTTCTATGTACTTTTCTTTTTGGAGCTGTCGATCAGGGATTGGGGTGTAGAATATAAGTTCCTTTTGCAGACACATTTTGCTTTTCTCTTTATCTTGCAGGAGTAAAATCTCAAAGTGCACAAAGATGTAAACAGTGCTCACTGCAACACTGGTTTTAGTGGCGCTGAGTTGGAGACAACCTTGAATGAGTGCCAGTAGGAAAAGATTCATACAGAGCGTGAAATCCACACTGCAGAATACTGCACACTCTTTGCAAAGCATGGGGCCGCCTGGCAAAGGGCTTCTCAATCTCAGCACTGGACATTATGGGCCAGATAAGTCTTTGTTGTGGGGGCTCTGCTGTACCTTACAGGTTGTCCAGCAACATCTCTGGTCTCATTAGTTAGATGCCAGGAGAATCCACCCTCACCCAGTGATGACAACCAAAAATGTCTCTAGACATTTGGGGGGCTAAATTGCCCCACTTGAGAACTATTAGAGCTAATCACATTCATGGACAACCCTGATATATTAGAAAGTATTAAAAGCAAGATACAAAATAGTATATATCACCAGATGCCAATTTTATTTAAATGGGCATATATACAGTCCTCATATATGCATACAAAAAAATCTGAATAGCTATGCAAA
Source organism: Graphiurus murinus (assembly GCA_004027655.1). NCBI lineage: Eukaryota > Metazoa > Chordata > Mammalia > Rodentia > Gliridae > Graphiurus > Graphiurus murinus. Next base: position 10,589 of record PVLC010003316.1, on the reverse strand, counting down.
AAATGATTCATGGATACATTGAGCAGGTAGGGGAACCATGAGAGGCAGGCATTCCTCTTCTATTTTACTCATTTATATAGTTTCCATTTGCTGTATTTTTATCACATAAATATGGTTTCTGAAAATAAACATAATATATAATTTGACAGTAAGGGCAAAAGTTTTAAACAGAGGGGAAAGGTCTTGAAAAAGGACATGTGGTTAGGACAGGATAAAGCCCCCACTCAGGTTGTATCCAGCAGAGCCCACAGGACAACACAGCTGCCAGCGGCTGCATCCAGCACCCTGCTCCTAAGAGGCTCAGACCGTGATCTGAGCACCAGACTGGAAGTATTCCAGTCTGACTGCAGTACTCTAACTGTACACTCTGAACTTCTGTTGCAGATTTTTGTTTCTTCTCTTTTCCTTTGAGGCAGAAATAAAAGGAATCCTGCTGGGATTAAGCTGAAAGAGCAAGTGCTGAAAGATTCAGTTCTATTTCCACCTACTGGTAGGAAAAAAGACAACAATGTACAGTTCAGAAAAGACAGCATGACCTTCAAACGCTCAGTTCACATCGGCCTCTCCAGCCCTAAAAAGTCTTTGGCCTCTGACTGTGCTGTGATGCACCGCAGATACACAGGTGTAACTGGATTTGGGATATCTCAACTGGATTAAAAAAAAAAATCCAATAGGTTCCAATTGTATTGTTTTTATAGCATTTGTTTTATACTAGGTTGACAATTCTCTCAGAAGAATACATATTATCTTTATTAATGCCTACTAAATACTCTCTAATATGGATATTCCCCACTTTTTTTTTTATTTTAGCTCTTTTATGAGGTTCTTCTGAACTACCCCAGAGGCAGCTTAGCATAGAGATGAAACAACATGGGCACTACAGTCAGAGAGACCAGGATTCGGATCTCAGACTTGAGCAGTCAGTCTTGAGCACATCACTCAGCCTCTCCAAGCTGATGCGTCTCCTCCAGTAAGATGGGTATCCTAACGTCACCTCTCATGGGCTGCTGGGAAGATTTCAGTGAGCTCATGCACTCCGCTCTGCACTTGACTCCAGAAATGAGCAAACAGCTCTTTTCCTTACATGATAATTCTACTAACTCCCGCCCATTTCCCATGTGGGCAACTGAGGCAAAAGGTGAAGCTCAACTGGAAGGGAACTCTGAATATCAGGACATGTTCTGAAGGTCACTGCCTCACCCAGGTCATGGCGCAGACCTCCCCAATCCCCTGCCTTTCCCATTCCACTCAGGAAGAGGATATCACCTGTTGTCCTAACAGACGTGCCAGCATATTTGTCGCATGACAAGCATGTTCCCAGAAATATGATCCAAATCTTCCTTTATTCAAAGGAAAGTAGGCTTGTCTAGAAACAGCTAGACTCCAGGGCTTCCACTACATGGCACTGCTATTGTAAAAGACAGAGCAGCAGGTTAGTCAACCGAAGGTTGGATCTTCAGAGATGAATGGCTTCCCAAGTCCACATGTATGGATTTGTGACCTAATTTATACAGATTATGCTTTCTCAAGCAAATCAGCATAAATAATAATATGTTCAAACAAAATGAAAATTCTAGGGCCACCCACATTGGTGCACACGTGTAATCCTTGTACGTGGGAGGCTGAGACAGGAGGTTCATGGGTTTGTAGCCAACCTCAGCAATTCAGTGAGACTTGCATCAACTTAGTGAGACCCTGTTTCCAAATAAAAAATAAAATAAAATAGCTCAGAAGTAGAATGCCCTGGGTTCAATTGCAGCACCACAAAATGAAAATTCTACTAGCCCAGTAATATAAAATGATTTATTGCTGTTCCAAAAAAAAAAAAAAAGTCTCATTAGGGCCAGTCACTCAAAGAGGATGCATCTGGTTCCTATGGTGTGATAGAGGATGGCGAGTAGACTGAATGGGGCACAATGAGTCACTCTGACAAAGGTGCAAGAACAAAGTGCCAAAGAAGGAAACAAGAGGAGAGACAAACTAATTCAGATGGTGGATGTGGAGGTTCTGGAAAGACCTCATGGGAAAGATGATTCTTGTGTTATTGAAAGTTTAAAAATTAAGCCAAGAGAAGAAGGCAGGGAGAGGACAAGAATAAAGGCCCAGGCAGTTGCAATCATATTGACTTTGAGGCAAACACTGTGTGTACACCATGCTGCCAAGAGGTAAATTGTCTATTTGATAAGACAAGAGTAGAACTTATTACCATAGCTGCCTTGCTTAGTAGTCTAAAATTTTTTTCTTTAGAAAATCAATGCCCAGTTCTGCAAAATGGATCAATGCAAAATTGTGATTTAGGGAAATAAAGTAATTAACATTAGTAAATGAACCCATGTCATCTTCTAAATAATATCATTATGAAGTATGAAATGTATATTCTATCAAGAGTATCATAATGTAGCTGAACAATTATATTAATGCTGTGATCAATGATTATTTACATTTCTCACTTAATAAAATTCTCATAAAGTGGTTCCATTTAAAGTAAAAAGTCGGACTTCCGGGAAGATGGTGACGGAGTGAGACACGTCTCAAGAGACACTGTGAGCTCTATTCAAATCAGCCATAGAAGCAGCTTTTTGACAGAAGAAAAAAAGGAACAAAGAGTTGAAAAACGCTACGAAAACTGAAATAGAGCTGATCAGAATCCAGAAAGCTGACCAGGGAAAGCAAAGAAGCCCATCTGTGCGGCTGCCACTGAGCCAGCCCCCAAAGTGGGGTCTACTAACAAAGAAATATATAACGACCTTCTGCATTCCCAGCTACTAGAGGTGGAATGAGCGACTCCTGAACTCCTCTTCCTAGCCAGGCGGCATATCGAGGCACCTTTGACAGAGACCAGAACGTGTGGTATGACCAGCTTAAGCCTGCCATCCCTTAAGCAGGGCCATCCCAGCTCACCTCTTCCTACACAGCCAGCGCAGAGATAACTGTATTCCAGAGCTTGAATCCCCAGCTTCATGACAGAAGGAAAGAGAAGCAAAGCAGCATAAAAGTGAGCAAAGCAACAGGGGCAGTTGGTCGGAATCTAGAGAGCCTACAAGGGAGAACGGGGGAGCCAGCGCGTGCGCAGCAGCAGTAACAACCACCATTTTGTCTGCCACCCACAGCAGTATAAATCTACCCAAAAGATCTGCAGAGGCCAAATCAGGTCTGTTCTTACAAACTTGCAGGGATTTTTATTTTGCCTCTTGCTGATGTTTCTTGTCTTCTGGGTTTTTTGCTTTGTTTTTGTTTCGTTTTGACTCTGTTTTCACTTTGCGTTGCTTCGATTTATGTATGTTTGTTCAGAGGATTGGTTGCTTTTTTAGCTTTTGCTAGACCCTAGAAGTCAACACCTGAAACCCACCAAAGACACCAATAGAGCAGGCAGAAGAAGTACCAGAGTAATTTCAACTCAACAAGATACCATTCACAGAGAGAAAATAAAAATAAGAAACCTATAAATTCAGAGAAAACATGCAAGAGCAGCAAAGTTATAAATTTAAGAACAGGGAAACCATGGGAAGGAGAAATACCAAAGAAACAATGAGTCAACACGACCCCACAACAACAGAACTCAATGACACTGAATGGCAGAGCTTACCAGAAGGACAGATCAGATCTTTAATAATAGAAACGATACAAAACTTCCAGAAAGAATGCAGAGAGAGCTGGAAAGAAATAAAATAACAAATAAACAAAGAATCTGACACCCTGAGTAGGAATCATAGAGAAGCCTTGAGGGAAGTGAAAGATGCAATAATAGAAGTGAAGGCATCAATACAAACTATAAACAATAGATTAGACCATATGGAAAACAGAATATCACTTTTAGAAGATGACCATTCCAAAAATGAATCCATTATACATCATCTAGAAAAAAATTTGACAGTATGAATCCAACATTGATGAGATCTGGGCCAATTTTAAAAGAGCTAACCTAAGACTAATAGGCATAGAAGAGGGATTAGAAGTTGAAACTAATGGAATAAACAACCTTTTCAAAGAAGTAATATCAGAGAATTTTCCAAACATAGAAAGAGAAGTTGACACACATGTGCAGCAAACATATAGAACCCCCTGCAGACAAGACCAAAGAAGAGGTTCACCATGCCACATAATAATCAAGATGACTAATGTAGAAGCCAAGGAAAGAATTCTAAAGGCAACAAAAGTAAAAGGTCAAGTGACATTTAGAGGCAAACCAATTAGAATCACTCCAGACCTCCCAAACCAAGTCATGAAAGCCAGGAGGAGCTGGAGTAACATATTCCAAACTTTGAAATAAAATAACTTGCAGCCAAGATTCTCATACCCAGCAAAACTCTCTCTCAAAATTGATGGGGATATAAAAACCTTCCATGACAAACAGAAACTGAAAGCATTTATGTCTTCCAACCCAGCACTAGAGAAAATACTCAAAGAGATTAACTACAAAGAAGAATTAACAAGTAAACATCAGAACCAGAGAAACAATAATTTCCAGGAAGCAAACAACTAAGCAAAGAAGAACAAACACTACTGCAAACTGAAGTCAAAACCCAAAATGTTAGGAATTAAAAATCATCTCTCAATACTCACACTGAATATAAATGGCCTCAACTCCCCAATAAAAAGGCACAAAGTGGCAAAATGGATCAAAACTCAGAATCCATCTATATGCTGCCTGCAAGAAACACACCTTACAAGCAAAGATTCCCATGAACTAAAGGTGAAGGGCTGTAGTAAGGTAATTCATGCCAATGGAACTCGAAGACAAGCAGGAGTAGCAACTATGATATCGGATAAATTAGATTTCAAACCTAAGCTCATCAAAAGAGACAAAGAAGGTCACTTTTTACTAGTAAAAGGAACAATACAGCAAGAGGAAATAACAATAATCAACATCTATGCCCCAAACATAGGTACAGACACTTTCATAAAACAAACTCTGCATGATATAAAATCACACATAGATTCCAATACACTAATACTAGGAGACTTCAATACTCCTCTCACCGCCCATGTAAACACATGGAGACTGAACACCACATTGCTGAACAAGGAATGGGTCATAGAAGAAGTAAGGGGGGAAATTAAAAAATTCCTAGAAACCAATGAAAACAGAAACATAACATATCAAAACCTCTGGGACACCTTAAAGGCAGTACTAAGAGGAAAATTTATAGCACTGAGTACCCATATAAGAAGAACGGAAACTCACCAAATAAATAACCTAATGACACAGCTCAAAGTCCTTGAAAAATAAGAACAGTCCAACCGCAAAGCCAATAGAAGACAGAAAATCATGAAAATCAGAGCAGAAATTAATGAAATAGAGAATAAAAAAAATACAGAAAATCAACAAAACCAAAAGCTGGTTTCTTGAAACAATAAACAAGATAGATAAACCATTGGCCAACCTAACCAAAAGGAAGAGAGAATAAACACAAATTACCAAAATAAGAGATGAAAAAGGTGATATTACCACTGACAGTGCAGAAATACAGAGGATCATCAGAAACTATTTTGAAAAACTATACTCCAACAAAATGGAAAATCTGGAAGAAATTGACAATTTTTTAGATACATACAACCCTCCTAAATTGAGTCAAGAAGATATAGAAAACTTAAATCAACCAATAAAAATGAAAGAAATAGAAACAGCAATAAAAAGTTTACCATCAAACAAAAGCCCAGGGCCGGATGGTTTTCCAAGTGAATTTTATAAAACATTTATGGAAGAACTAATCCCAATACTCCTCAAACTATTCCGTGAAATCAAAAGAAACGGGACCCTCCCACACACTTTCTATGAAGCCAATATCACATTAAAACCAAAGCCAAACAAAGACAGCTCAAGAAAAAAAAAACTATAGGCCTATATCACTGATGAACGTAGATGCGAACCTGCTAAACAAAATACTAGCAATGCGCATTCAAAACCACATCAAGAAAATTATACACCATGACTAAGTCGGGTTCATCCCAAGGATGCAAGGCTGGTTCAACATACGAAAAACAATCCATGTAATTCACCACATAAACAAACTCAAAGACAAAAATCACATGATCATCTCAATTGATGCTGAAAAAGCATTTGACAAGATCCAACACCCATTCAAGCTAAAAGCACTGCAGAGAATTGGAATAGAAGGAACATACCTCAAAATCATAGAGGCAATATACAACAGGCCTACAGCCAATATCATATTAAATGGAGAAAAACTGCGAGAGTTCCCACTAAAAACAGGAACAAGGGAAGGATGTCCATTATCACCTCTTCTGTTCAACATAGTATTTGAGACTCTAGCCAGAGCAATAAGGCAAGAGAAGGAAATCAAAGGGGTAAAAATAGGGAAAGAAGAACTAAAACTATCCCTATTTGCAGATGAAATATTATACCTAGAAGACCCAACAAAGTCAGCCAAAAAACTTATAGAACTGATCAACAAATTCAGCAAAGTGTCTGGATACAAAATCAATCTTAAAAAATCAGAAGCTTTCCTGTACGCCAACCATAAAACCACTGAAAAAGAAATCCAGAAAACAATTCCACTCACAATAGCACCCCCCAAAATAAAATACTTAGGGATAAACCTAACCAAAGAGGTAAAAGACCTCTATAAGTAAAACTACAAAAAGTTAAAAAAAGAAATCGATGAAGACCTTAGAAGATGGAAAGATCTACCATGCTCTTGGATAGGCAGAATAAATATCATCAAAATGGCCATCCTCCCAAAAGTAATCTACAAATTCAATGCAATACCCATGAAATTACCAAGGTCACTCCTCACAGACATAGAAAAATCAATCCTTAAATTCATTTGGAACAACAAAAAGCCCAGGATAGCCAAAGTAGTTCTTAGTAGAAAAGAACTATGCAGAAGGTATCACAATACCTGACTTCAAACTTTACTACAAAGCCACAGTAATAAAAACAGCATGGTATTGGCACAAAAACAGACACATAGACCAATGGAGCAGAATAGAAGATTCAGAACAGACCCACATGCTTACAGTCAACTGATTTTTGACAAAGGAGCCAAAAACATACACTGGAAAAAAGATATCTTTAACAAATGGTGTTGTTAAAACTGGTTAACCATATGCAGGAAAATGGAAATAAACCCCACTTTCTCACCCTGCACTAGAGTCACTTCCAGGTAGATCAAAGACCTGGAAGTCAGGCCAGAGACCTTGCAGCTACTTGAAGAGGGCATAGACCCAACACTTCAACACATAGGCACAGGTAAAACTTTCTCAACAAGACCTCAAAAGCACAAGCAACTCAAAGGAAGATCAATACATGGGATTGCATTAAACTGAAGAGCTTCTGTGCAGCAAAGGAAACTATCAAGAACTTCAACAGAGAGCCCACAGAGTGGGAGAAAATTTTTGCCAGCTACTCTTCTGACAAAGGACTAATATCTGGGATATACAGAGAACTCAAGAAACTCACAGCTAAGAAAACAAATAACCCAATCAAAAATGGGAAAAGGATCTAAATAGACACTTCACAAAAGAAGAAATACAAATGGCCAATAAATGTATGAGGAAATGTTCAACATCATTAGCAATCAGAGAGATGAAAATCAAAACTACCTTGAGATTTCACCTAACTCCAATCAGAATGGCAACCATCAAGAACACAAACAACAACAAATGCTGGCGAGGGTGTGGAGAAGTGGGAACCCTAATACATTGTTGGTGAGATTACAAATTAGTGCAACCACTTTGGAAAACAGTATGGAGGATCCTCAGACAAATGGGAATGATCCTACCATATGATCCAGCAATACTTCTTCTGGGTATCTACCCAAAAGAACAGAAACCAAAATATCAGACCAATGCATGTATATCTATGTTTATAGCTGCACAGTTTACAATTGCCAAACTATGGAACCAGCCAAGATGTCCATCCACAGATGAACGGATTACAAAACTATGGGATATGTACACAATGGAATTTCACTCAGCCATAAAGAAGAACAAAATCATGATATTTGCAAGGAAATGGATGGAACTGGAAAACATTATGTTAAGTGAGATTAGTCAGTCACAAAAAGTTAAAAATTGTATGCTCTCCCTAATATATGGAAGCTAGGGAGAAAATGGGACATAAGAGGGACTCCAGATGAAGGAGAATTCTTAGGTGAACAAAGAATTTGACTTAATGGAAGGTGATGGGGGGAGAGGAGATACCCTAATGAACATGATGTACTTTCATGAACACATCAAAGTCAATCACTAAACTGACCTTGAGAAAGAGGGAGGAGGAGGGAGTGCTGCAGGAATTGGGGAAGGGTTAAATGAAAAATGTGGGCATGGATGTTCTTACCTATGCTAGCTTGTACCTCATAAAGATGTATGATTACAATGCACCAAATAAGGGAAAGATGAAAAAAAAAAAAGAATTTTTTAAAGTTACGCCAGAAGATTCTTGATCTACATAATTGGGAGCCCATCTCTATTAAAGTGGCAGAAACAGCTAAGACATTTATAAATCAGCTTCAATCCTTGGTGCCTACCTGGCCCTCGTTTACCTCCTTGCTGGGAGAAGTTATTGTAGCAATAGGAATAGTCACTCTAGGCTTATGGATTCTACCACTCGTTGTATGCCTTGTGATTAATGCCTATGTTAGTATACGAGCATATTTACATGGAATAAAAATGCAAGCACTGCCTCGCACAGGGCCTGGTAGTCAATGACGGGTTCGATTTTCTCAGGGCAATATCAACCTAAGACAGGGCTTGTTGAATGACTCATTGAGACCCCATGATGGGTAAGATTAAGCACCTGGTAGGAAACGACCTAAGACAGGCACAGTCCTTTGTGCATTTTAAAATAAAAACGGGGGAGTTGTGGGAGCCCAGATGGGCCCTCTCCCCCCCTGGCAGTTGCTACCTGCATATGTGAGTAATTATACTGACTCTTCTGCTATGGCTACATTGGCGTCTCAAAGTCTGGAGATTGCACCTAAGATGCGTAAATAAAAGATCCTCCCACTTCTTAGAAAGTAAATATATGACCCTAAAGGATTATGGTTTTATGATTCTAGAAAGTTTGCTTGACCGGGCTATGTTAAGAATGTGGGCTATACATGTAAAATGAAGAAGTGGTGCTATTTGTGTTCTGACAATGATTGATATGTTATAAATGTCTATGTAACCCTGTTGTATTCAAGAAACGTATAAAAATCCATGCTGAAAAAGAAAAAATAAATAAATAAATAAAGTAAAAAGTCAGGCTGGGGATATGGCTCAGTAGTAGAGTGCTTGCCTAGCACACATGAGACCCTGGGTTCAATCCCCAGCACCACCTCTTTCCCCCAAATAATTCTTTACTCACATAAAGTTAAAAAAATCACTAAGTTTAGGCTGACTAAACCCAGGACATAAATAGCAAATTGATTTCCTATTGCATGCCAACTCTGATCAATTTTTTGGGATGTTGTATTATGAAGGATTTTTAAAGTCGTATCTGGACTCATCAAAAGCACAAGTGTCACGATGGTTAGTGATACGATACCTGCCATGGTTTCAGTGGGTAGGAGGCAGCATCAAATCATCAAATGTACTCAGTATTACCATCCCTGACTTAAAACATTAAAGGGAGTGGGAGGGAAGGGAAATGAATTAAATCAGTTGGTTGGCTCCCATTTATTGGGTAGTAAAAACTCTTCCACTGTTTTCTCCTCACTATTCCTCTTCACTGCCCCCATCAATTCTGCTTCTGTATCTCCCCCTCCCATGGGAATCCCTCTCTTTCTGACCTTGTTCTATGCCCCCTTCAAGATCTAACTCAAGATTCAGTTGCATGAAGTTCGTGCCTGATGGCTTCAGTCCTCGCTGAGCTCCACCTAACTGTAGACATGGTACTTACAAGTTTATAAGTCAGTTCTGTGGAATTCAGAGTATCTTTGCCCAAAGGGAAAAATAATATAAACATTGGTTAGTATCCTAAGGGAGACCATAAAAATCAAAGTAATGACATGGGAGAAAATGAATTTGCCAGAAAATTCACTTAAAGATAAACTGTGAAGAACTGCTTGGTGGTGGTGTCGCCAGGGAGTTACACTCTCAGTGGATCCTCAAAGTTTGTGGGTGAAAAACTGGATATGGAAGAATGAAGACCAGAGCAAGGAGAACTGGGTGCTCCCTGGGGCAGGAAATGGGGGCCCAGCTGGGGTTAGGGAGGTATTAGAATTTCTGGCGCCACCTGGCAGAGGAGGCTCTAGAGCTGGTAAGGGCAGAGGAGGAATGGAGTCCAGGCCATTATAGAGGTGAACCAAGGTGCCCCCTCAGCAGTGGCACAGGATCTTCAATGATGCCCACTCTGTGTCCGAGTGGCTGAGCGGATACTTCTGGGCAGAGCTCAAGGAGGAGGGCCACCTATGGCAATGGTCACATTCATCTAACCCTCATCATTGCATGACATAAGAACAGAAAACTCTTATTGCAGTTCTAGGAATTAAGCATAACAAAAATTAATAAGCAAATGTCACTGTTCAGGGAAAAAAAACCTTATTTACAGGAGAATAAAGAAACAAATGAAAATGTGTGTGTGTGTGTGTGTGTGAGAGAGAGAGAGAGAGAGAGAGAGAGAGAGAGAGAGAGAGAGAGAG
>PVLC010003315.1:81665-99368 GCA_004027655.1 Graphiurus murinus | reverse complement strand
AAAAAAAAAAAAAAAAAAAAAAAAAAAAAACAGCCTCAGCTACTTAGTGAGGCCCTCTGCAACTTAGTGAGACCCTGTTTCAAAATAAAGAATAAAAAAATGGGACTGGGAGCGTAGCTTGGAGGTAGAATGCCCCTGGGTTCAATCCCCAATACCGCTAAAAAAGAAGAGTACTTTCAAGCCAGGCATGTTGGCACACACCTGAAATCCTAGTACTGGGAGACTGAGACAGGAGGATCAGAGGATCAAGGACAGCCTCAGCAAGTAGCGAGACTCTCAGCAGCCCAGGGAGACCTTGTTTCAAAATAAAAATAAAATAGGGCTGGGAGTGTAGCTCGGAGGTAAAATGCCCCTGGGTTTGATCCCCAGTACCAAAGAAAAAAAAGGAAGTTGGTTAGAAGTACCTTTAGACAGTACCCGTGCTAATCATCTGGAAGGAGGGTTAGCGCACAGGTAGGGACCCCCTTCCCGGCCTGACTGGGGTTTGGGTTTGCAGCTGAAGGAGGCGTCACACTGATTCCTTCATAGATTCAGCATCTCTGGCTTCTGTTGCACCAAGACAACAATGAGATGCCCGCTGACCCCTTCCTTGGCCCAAACCCTTTTTTTGGGGGGGGGGTTGGGGGTGGTGGTAGGGTAGAGACATTGAACATGAGATCTATGTTCTTAACAGATTTACTTAAAATGCCCTACGTGCAGTACCATACTGTTAAGTACAGGCACAATGGCGTACGTCAGAGTGTGAGAAAACTTTCAGAGCAACACTAAAATCGTATGCATATGAGCCTCCCCCTCTCCCTTTCCCCCAGTCCCCCCGCCCCCGCCCCCCGGTCTTTGCTTTCATGAATCTGACTCTTCGGGTGCCTCCCGTAAGTGGGACCTCGCGGTATCTGTCATTCTGTGACTTATTTCTGTGGCTTATTTCACCTCCTCTGCTGTCCTCGGGGTTCTCCTGCAGCGTCCTGTTACGGGACGCCTTTCCTTCTTTAAAGCTAAATAGGATCACATGGTACGAGAACAGGACGGTTTCTCTTTGATCTGTCAAGGTCACGGTTTCGGCTGTTTCTACCCCTTGGCCATGGAGCATAGCTCTGTCGTGAACGGGGGCAGGCTAATATTCCTTCGAGGTCCTGATTTCAACTCTTTTGATAACAGTGGGATTGCTGGATCACACCGCACTTTAATGTTAATGTTTTTGGGGCGGGGGGTCTCTGTACTGTTTTCCCTGCTGGCTTTGCTGTGCTGCATCCCCACCAAAAATGCATGAGAGCTCCAATCTCTCCCCTGACTCACTGACACTTGTCTCTTGAGGGTGTGTGTGTGTGTGTGTGTGTGTGTGTGGCACTGGGGATTGAACCCAGGGGCATTCTACCTCCAAGCTACACCCCTGCCCAGCCTTATTATTATTTTTTTATTTTTTTAACTTATTTTTTTGGTATTGGGATTGAACCCAGGGGCATTCTACCTCCAAGCTATACCCTCAGTCCTATTTTTTTTTTTTTTTTTTTTTTTGCGGTACTGGGGATTGAACTCAGGGGCATTCTACCTCTGAGCTATTTTTTATTCCCAGCCCTATTTTTTATTCTTTATTTTGAAACAGAGTCTCACTAAGTTGCAGAGGACCTCACTAAGTAGCTGAGGCTGGCCGAGAACCTGGATCCTCAAGTCTCAGCCTCCCAAGTACTGAGATTACAAGCATATGCCACCACGCCCGGCTCCTATTTTTATTCTTTATTTTGAAACAGGGTCTCACTAAGTTGCGGAGGGCCTCCCTAAGTAGCTGAGACTGGCTGCCAAACCTCGATCCTCCCGTCTCAGCCTCCCAAGTCCTGGGATGACAAGCGTGCGCCACCACCCCCGGTTTGTCTTTTGAGTTTTTTGATACTAGCCATCCTCATCAGGGGGAATCGCTTTACAACTGAATCCCAGAGAGATCCAGGGTGGCAACAGGAGGGAATGAAGGATCAGCCCGGGGCTGTGGCCGCGGGTCCCCCTTCCGCCTGGCCCACCCAGCTCACCCTCCGCCCCCCGCCTCCAGGACCCAAGCCTTCCTTCTTCCTCGTCCTGGATGAGCGCAGCACAGGTTTCCCAGGTGACGGAGGTGCTGACTACAAGGATCCAAGAAATCCAGAGGCGGTTTCCCACCTGGTCCCCTGACCAGTGCCTGAGAGGTACGTGTGATGCCATTGGCCTGTTTCAGAACGCTGAATTAATAGGGGTCTTGTCCCAGAGTCCCCCAAAACACAGGCAGTCAGGAAAGAGAATCTGCTTCTGCTGGGGTCCCCGGAGCATCGAGGGGCCCCGTGTGGGTCACCACTAACCTGTCACCTGCATTCCAGGTGGCCTCTGCACCTACAGTGGGGGCCCGAGCTTCGTCAGAAGCAGCCAGGACCTGGGCTGTGACTTCTGCAACGACGTCCTTGCGAGGGCCAAGTTCCTCAAGAGACACGGCTTCTAGCCCGGCCGAGGAAACACCGAGCTCACCGCCAGACACGAGGCGTCAGCCGTGACGTGATGTGACGGACAGAGCTAGCCGGGGATGGCCGAGGCGCTCAGAATTACACGACTCACATTAAAGGAAGAGTTGTTACCTGCACTCTGTGGTCTGGTGTGTGAATGTGTGGACTGTGGGCTGTGTCTCTTTAATGGTGTGTGTGTGTGTGTGTGTGTGTGCGCCCGCAGGTGTGTGTTCACCCAGGGGCATGCTACCTCCGAGCTACATCCCCAGTCCTATTTTTTTTTTTTTTTTTTTGTGGTACTGGGGATGGAACTCAGGGGCATTCTACCTCCGAGCTACACCCCCAGTCCTATTTTTTATTCTTTATTTTGGAACCAAGTCTCACTAAGTTGCGGAGTGCCTCACTAGGTCCCCAGTCCTATTTTTATTCTTTATTTTTGAAACAGGGTCTCGCTAACTTGCAGAGGGCCTCACTAAGTAGCTGAGGCTGGCTACAAACCCTGATCCTCTTGTTTTAGCCTCCCAAGTACTAATTATTGCTTCTAGTTACAGGTTGAGCTTGTCTAATCCAAAAATCTTCAATCCCGAATGCTCCACAATCTAAAACTTTTTGAACATCAGTAGGTCATGAGTGGAAAGTTCTACACCTGACCTTGTGTGAGAGGTCACAGTCAAAACACGGGCCTGGCCAGACATGGTGGTGCATATTTTGGGAAATACTTTTTCTAAAAATTATTCATTATGTGTAATTCAAATTTAACAGGCATCTGCATTCTATCCAGGTGCAGAGCGGCACATGCCTGTAATACCAATACCTGGGAGGCTGAGACAGGAGGATCCCAGGTTCAAAGCCAGATTCAGCAACTTAGTAAGACTCTCAGCAACCTCATGAGACCCTGTTTCAAAACAAAAAATAAATAAATAAAAAAGGACTGAGGGTATAGCTCAGAGGTAGAATGCCCCTGGATTCAATTCTCAGTACCACAAAACAAAATACAAGCACACTAAAAATATTGTATTAAAGTACCTTCAGCCTATGTGCATATATATGAAAAACATACATGAATTTCAAAGCCGGGCATGGTGGCCCACGCTTGTAATCTCAGTACTTGGGAGGCTGAGACAGGAAGATCACAGGTTCGAGGACAGGCTCAGCTACTTAGTGAGGCCCTCCGAAACTTAGTGAAACCCTATTTCAAAATGAAGAATAAGCTGAGTGTGGTGGTGTACACTTGTAATCCCAGTACTTGGGAGGCTGAGACTGGAGGATCTGGGTTCACAGCCAGCCTCAGCTACTTAGTGAGGCCCTCCACAACTTAGTGAGGCCCTGTTTCCAAAATAAAGAATAAAAAATAGGGCTGGGGGTATAGCTCGGAAGTAGAATGCCCCTGGGTTCCATCCCCAGTACAGCAAAAAAGAAAAAAATATAGTACTGGGGGTGTAGCTGAGAGGTAGAATGCCCCTGAGTTCAATCCCCAGTACTGCAAAAATAAATACACAAATAAATAAATAGCCGGGCGTGGTGGCGCACGCTTGTAATCCCAGCATTCGGGAGGCTGAGACCGGAGGATCCGGGTTCGCGGCCAGCCTCAGCTATCTAGTGAGGCACTCTGCAACTTAGTGAGACTCGGTTTCAAAATAAAGAATAAAAAATAGGGCTGTGGGTGTAGCTCGGAGGTAGAATGCCCCTGAGTTCAATCCCCAGTACCACAAAAAATAAATAAATAAATAAATAAATAAATAAATAAATAAATAAATAAATGAATTTTGATTTAGATGTGGGTCCCATCCCCAAGCTATCTCATTATGCATATGCAAATATTACAACATGGGAACCACCTGTGATTTCAAGCATTTCAGAGAGGAGTACTCAACCCGAAGTTGCAGTTACAATGTGTTCTGACTACTTCTCACTGGTCAGGTTTGCCTCTATGGCATACTCAGTGCATATGAAGCTCAGCTGAGAGTCAGACATGGCGGCACACACTTGCAATCTCATTACTTGAGAGGCTGACACAGGAGGATTGCAGGTTCCCAGCCAGCCTCAGCAACTTAATGAGACCCTGTTTCCAAATAAAAAGTAAAATATGTCTGGTGGTGTAGCCCAGAAGTAGAAGGCCCCTGGGTTCCATCCCTAGTCTCACAACAACGACAACAAAACAAAACAAAAACCCACCTCAGTAGCCGGGCGTGGTGGCGCACACTTGTAATCCCAGCATTCGGGAGGCTGAGACCGGAGGATCCGGGTTCTCAGCCAGCCTCAGCTACCTAGTGAGGCACTCTGCAACTTAGTGAGACCCGGTTTCGAAATAAAGAATGAAAAATAGGGCTGGGGGTGTAGCTCGGAGGTAAAATGCCCCTGAGTTCAATCCCCAGTACCGCAAAAAAAAAAACAACACACACACACACACACACACAAAAAAAAAAAACCCACCTCAGCTGAGTATACATTTATTGAGAAACTCTAGGAATATCTGACGAACAAAGGCAGCTGCCCTGGGATTGGTAGCCGTGCGGGTTCCAATCACAGCTTTTGGAAGTTACTTCCTCTCTCCTCTTGAATTTTCCCATCTGTGTACACCGAGGATCGAAGGAAATAATCTGTGTCGAGTGCCAAGTACGTCCTGGAGTGAACATTATCTAAGAGGCAGAGGTGCATCCGTTGTATTCCTATTCCGCTGGTAGAAAAGGCCGAAGCTGCCCGTGAGGAAGTTCTAGAGAAGGTCTGTGAGGAACCCAGCGGGCTCCTCCGGGGAAACGCGATATCCTTTGGCTCTCCTTTCCACCGGGCGGGTGTGATTCCCCCAGCCTGTGCGCAGCTGCAGTGACCTGGGACCCCTGAGCTGAGGCTCCCAAGAGCGTCATTACCTGGGAAGAGAACAAAGAGAGGGCTGGGGGCCATGTTTTCTGCTGTAAGGAAGGGTGAACCTGCAAATATAATGACAATTTCTTTCTTTTCTGTGTGTGTGTGTGTGTGTGTGTGTGTGTGTGTGTGTGTGTAACTGGGGATTGAATGACTCAGGGGTATTCTATCTCCGAGCTCCACCCTCAGCCCTACTTTTTATTCTTTATTTTGAAACAGGGTCTCACTAAGTTGCGGAGGGCCTCACTAAGCAGCTGAGGCTGGCCACAAACCCAGATCCTCCTGTCTCAGCCTCCCAAGTACTGGGACTACAAGTGTGCACCACCACGCCTGGTTTTATTGTTTATTTTTAAATTTAATTTAATTTAATTTTTTTGCAGTACTGGGGATTGAACCTAGGACCATTCTACCTCCGAGCTATACCCCCAGTCCTACTTTTTTATTTTTTATTTTGAAACAGGGTCTCACTAAATTGTGGAGGGCCTCGCTAAGTAGCTGAGGCTGGCCACAAACCCAGATCCTCCTGTCTCAGCCTCCCAAGTACTGGGATTACAAGTGTGTGCCACCATGCCCAGTTTATTGTTTATTTTGAAACAGGGTCTCACTACGTTGCTGAGGCTGGCCTTGAACCTTCGATCCTCCCGTCTCAGCCTCCCAAGTGCTCTGGGATCACTGGGAACTTTCTTTAGTTGGTCTTTCAGAGGCAAAGGCAAGAGCAATGCTGCCCCCTGCTGCTTACATGGTGTCACTGCCGTAGGGCCATTCCCTCTGGGTCCTGAACACTATCATGTTTCCCAGCCCAGGGTTGTTAGATGGGGAACACACCAGAGACGTTCTCACCCCTGGTCAGTCTCAGGAGCACCTGCTGAGCAGGGCCACATCTGCAGGGTGACAGGAGGGCGCTGGCTCCTGAGACGTGTCCTCTCTGTGGCCTGTCCTCAGGGAGGGCAACGTGTGCCTGGAGGGGAACACCCAGAGGCCCTCCCTTCCATGCTCCATCTAACCCTCAGGAGCAAGAACCACTGTGACTGGCCCCGAACTGTCCAGGATTCAGTCACCAAGGGGGCGGGCTCTGGAAGGCGGCCCTGCCTGCGCTCTCACGGAACCCCAGGGGCCCAGGGGAGCCTGCACCTCAATCCCGGAGAGAATCTTAGAGAATTTGCTGGGCGTGGTGGTGCACGCTTGTAATCCCAGTACTTGGGAGGCTGAGGCAGGATTTTAGGTTCAAGGATAGCCTCAGCTACTTAGTGAGGCCCTCTGCAACTTAGTGAGACCCTGATTCAAAATAAAGAATAAAAAAATAGAGGTGGGGGTATAGCTCAGAGGTAGAATGCCCCTGGGCTCCATCCCCAGTACCTCAAAAAAGAAAGAAAGAAAAAAACCTTCATTTATTTATTTGCTATTTGTTTATAATTTATTTTGTGGTGCAGGGGATTGAACCCAGGGCCATTCTATTTCTGAGCTACACCTCCAGCCCTACTTTACTTTTTTTGTTTTGAAACAGGGTCTCCCTAAGTTGCTGAAGCTGGCCTGGAACCTGAGATCCTCCTGGCTCTGCCTCCCAAGTACTGGGATTACAGGCATGCTCCATTGGGTCTGGCTAAAATCTTAAAGAATTTTACAGCAGTATTTCTTTTTTTTTTTTTTTTTTTTTTTTTCGGTACTGGGGATTGAACTCAGGGGCATTCTACCTCCGAGCTACACCCCCAGCCCTATTTTTCATTCTTTATTTTGAAACAGGGTCTCACTAAGTTGAGGAGTGCCTCACTAGGTAGCTGAGGCTGGCCGCGAACCCTGATCCTCCGGTCTCAGCCTCCCGAATGTTACAGCAGTATTTCTGACAATTAATTTAATACAAGTTCCATGTAGAACACTTGAAAATGTTGGGGAAGCACTAATTATACCTGCATAATTATTTAATGTTTTGTTTTATGATATAAAATTCTTTTCTTCCTTTTTTCTTTTTCTTTCTTTCATTCCTTCCTCCCTCCCTCCTTGTTCTTTCTTTCTTTGTCTTTTCTGTGGTACTGGAGATTGAGCTCAGGGACATTCTACTTCTGAGCTACACTCCCAGCCCTATGTTTTATTCTTTATTTTGAAACAGGGCCTCAATAAGTCGCTGAGACTGGCCACGAACCTGAGATCCTCCAGTCTCAGTCTCTCAAGTACTGGGATTACAAGCATGCACCACAATGCCCTTCCTTTCTTTTCTTTTCCTTTCCTTTTTTTGGCATATGATTAATAAAAGACTAGGACATTCCTATTTACAAAAATAACTTAAAAAGCAAACAATTCAGGGAAAAGTCATCCAAAGACACTGAGCAGGCAGTTGAGACTGGGGAATGGGAGAGGCCGAGAGGCAAGTATGAAAAAACCTCAGCCTCGGCTGGGCGGGGTGGCGCAGGCCTGTGATTCCAGTACTTGGAAGGCTGAGACAGGAGGATCGCAGATTGGAGGCCAGTCTCAGCAACTTAGTACAGACCCCTGGGCCGAATAAATAAATAAATAAATAAAATGAAATAGGGCTGGGGGTGTAGCTCTGAGATAGAATGCCCATGCGTTCAACCTTAAGTACCAAAAGAAAAAAAAAAAGGCCATAATAAAGAAAGAAAGAAATAAGGCTGGGAGTGTAGAATGGCCTTGGAGGTAGAATGGCCTTGGGTTCAACTTCTAGTACAGGGAAGAAAGAAAGAAAGAAAGAAAGAAAGAAAGAAAGAAAGAAAGAAAGAAGGAAGGAAGGAAGGAAGGAAGGAAGGAAGGAAGGAAGGAAGGCAGGCAGGCAGGCAGAGAAAAGAAAGAGTAGAAAGAGAAAGACAGGGAGGGAAGAATATCTAGCGAGTGAGTCCTGGCCAGGGCCCTCGGGCGGGGTTGGGGTGTGGCGTGGGCACGGCCGGGCCGGGGTTGGGGAAGAAGGTGGGGGCTCCTTGGGGCCAGCGGACAGGGCTGGGCTCCGGTCCTAGGTCCTTATCTGGAGGAGAGCTGGGCCCTCGGTGGCGGTCCCCTCTTCGTTCTCCTCCTGTGTACCGTGAGCAATGGAGGGCCGGTGGGCTGTCCGGGGTGGGTGGACAGAGGAGCACGCCGGGCGCCCGGGCTGTGCCACCTCCCAGCCGGGGGGCAGTACACGGGCCCGATAGTCCTACCCAGCCTGGTGACCTTCCACCAGGCCACAGCCCTCACAGGGCTGGGGTTGGGCCTCAGCTGGAGCCTGCATAATAATCAGTTTTCCTGTTTGACAACAGAAAGCTGCTCCTGCTCTACTGTTAAGCCTTCAGGTAGGCAGGTTATTAGGCGGTATTAATAAGTGTGTCCAGCTTCTTAAAGCGCGTGTAGGCACAGGCATGGAAAGCCATCTGAATGCCTCTTCACCAGATGGGACAGTTCTGTTCTTCAAAGGACAACACCACGGTTACCCTTTAAGGCAGGGCAGGGGTGTCGGGGGGCCCCCGCCCCGTTTCCACGGAGGCTGGTCATGATCAGACTTGGGGGGAACCTTGTTTCCTGACTGAGCTTGGGCAGTGTGTGTGTGTGTGTGTGTGTGTGTGTGTGTGTGTGTGTGTGTGTGTGTGTGTTGGGGGCGGGGTGCTGGGGACTGAACCCAGAGGCATTCCACCTCCAAGCCACACCCCCAGCCCTTTTTACTTTTTATTTTGAAACAAGTTCTCACTAAATTGCTGAGGCTGGCCTCAAACCTGCCATCCTCCTGTCTCAGCCTCCCAAGTACTGCGACCACAGGCATACGCTGCCAGGCTCAGCTTCACTGTAGTTTTAATTTGCATTTCTGTGATGTCTAACGATGTTTATAAGTTTTTTCCTTCCCCTGTTACCCTCCTCCAAATACACGCACTAGATGGAGCTGGGCACAGCAGTTTACACCCGTGATCCAAGCTACTCAGGAGGCTGAGGCAGGAGGACAGCTTGCACCCAGGAGGCTGAGGCTGGTCTTGGGACAGAAGGACATTTCCTCTGAAGCCCTGTGGAAGGGCTCCCAGCGCCTTCCCTCCAGCCGCAGGGCCACAGTGCCCCTGCTGTGCGCCCCTGGGCAGCCTGCTATCCCACGGGCTCCTGTGGCTACTAGCATGGCTCTTTCTGGAACCTTCCATCCTCACTCCCAGCAGGCGCAGTGCAGAGCTCCAGCTCGGGCCCAAGTGAGGCTTCACCTCCCACTTCCTGTCCTATAAACCAACTCTAATATTTTCCCTCGAGACATGGATACATAAACAAGCAAATGAATAAATCAACAAGAAGCTAGCCCTGAGTGCCGCCCGGCACGATAATAACCCACGTGGAAGGTTATGATCATGGAGCAATGCGGGGCTTATGGTCTCATGGATGTAAATTGTATTTGTCTTCAAAACCGAGTCATGCCTCTGTGACGGGTAAGATTAAGCACCTGGTAGGAAATGACCTAAGACAGGCACAGCCCTTCGTGCATTTTAAAATAAAAACGGGGGAGTTGTGGGAGCCCAGCTGGGCCCTTTCCCCCCTGGCAGTTGCTATCTGCATATATGAGTAATTATACTGACTCTTCTGCTATGGCTACATTGGCATTTCCAAGTCTGGAGATTGCTCCTAGGATACGTAGATGAAAGACCCTCCTATTTCTCAGAAAGTAAATATCTGACCCTAAAGGAGTATGGTTTTATGACTCTAGAAAGTTTGCTTGACCAGGCTATGTTAAGAAGGTGGGCTATATGTGGAAAATGAAGAAGTGGTGCTAATTGTGCTCTGACAATGATTGATATGTCGTAAATGTCTACGTAACCCTGTTGTACTCAAGAAATGTATAAAAAAATCCATGCTGAATAAAAAAAAAATAATAAATGAGTTAACAACAACAACAACAACAAAAGACCAAGTCACAGGGCACCATTAGCATCCCCACTTTACAGTCGAGGAAAGCTGAGGCCCAGAGAAGTTAAAGGAGCCGCCCGCACTCAGCCTCCTGGGCTGCTCGTCCTGAGAAAGTTGGGCCCCGGCTAAGATTCACAAGTGACAGAGGCGGCCCAGTCTCTGTCTCCACCACCTAGTACATGGGGTGAGGGGCAGTGGGCCAAGGGACTGGCCATGCTGGGCCCCTGAACTCCCAAAGGTGCTGATCTGGGTGAGCTCAGCACCCCAGGGCAGCCTCCTGCGCTGCGATTTGAGGAGTCCCTCAGGGAACTCCCACCAAATCTGCTTCCTTGGGTACGCATGGCGCAGGGTGTCCATCATTAGCTATTCCTCCCAATTAGGGCACTTCCTCCTCCTCCTCTCCTCCTCCTCCTTCTCCTCCTCTCCTCCTTCTCTACTAAGGATTGAATTCAGGGGCATTCTACCTCCAAGCTACACCCCCAGCCCTTTATATTTTTTTGGTACTTGGAATTGAACTCAGGGGCATTCTACCTCTGAGCTACACCCCCGGCCCTATGTTTTATTCTTTATTTTGAAACAGGGTCTCACTAAGTTGTGGAGTGCCTCACTAGGTAGCTAAGGCTGGCCCAGAACCTGGATCCTCTGGTCTCAGACTCCTAAATGCTGGGATTACAAGCATGCGCCACCATGCCCGGCTCTATTTTTTTAATTTGGAAACAGGGTCTCACTGAGCTCCTGAGGCTGGCCTCGAACCTGCCTGTCCCAGCCCCCCATGGCGGGATTCCAGGTGTGCGCCACTGTGCCCAGCGAGCTCAGTGCTTCTTAAACCTTCCCATGCAACGTTCCAATGGTAGAGGTACAGAAAGGACACTTTGGGGAGCTGGGGGCAGAGCACCGAGACAGAGCTGGGAAGGCACCTTTTTTTTTTTTTTTTTTTTTTGCGGTACTAGGGATTGAACTCAGGGGCGTTCTACCTCCGAGCTACACCCCCAGCCCTAGTTTTTATTCTTTATTTTGAAACCGGGTCTCACTAAGTTGCAGAGTGCCTCACTAGGTAGCTGAGGCTGGCCGCGAACCCGGATCCTCCGGTCTCAGCCTCCCGAATGCTGGGATTAGGAAGGCACCTTTTTTGAACCTAATGTTCTTTCTTTAACATTCACGCAGCCAGGCGTGGTGATGCATGCCTGGAATCCCCGGACTTGGGAGGCTGAGATAGGCAGGTTCGAGGCCAGCCGCAGCAACATAGTAAGACCTTGTTTCAAAATAAAAAATAAAATAGAGCTGGGCACAGTGGCACATGCCTGTAATCCCAGTACTTGAGAGGCTTAGACAGGAGGATTGAAGGTTCGTGGCCAGCCTCAGCAACCTTGTGAGGTCCTCTGCAACTTAGTGAGATCCTGTTTCAAAGTAAAAAATAAAAATAAGCTGGGCGTGGTGATACACGCTTGTAATCCCAGCATTTGGGAGGCTGAGACAGGAGGATCTGGGTTCGAGGCCAGCCTCAGCTACCTAGTGAGGC
This sequence comes from Graphiurus murinus, assembly GCA_004027655.1. NCBI lineage: Eukaryota > Metazoa > Chordata > Mammalia > Rodentia > Gliridae > Graphiurus > Graphiurus murinus. Next base: position 87,677 of record PVLC010003315.1, on the reverse strand, counting down.
ACTCTGCAACTTAGTGAGACCCTGTTTCAAAATAAAGAATAAAAATAGGGCTGGGGGGATAGCTAGGAGGTAGAATGCCCCTGAGTTCAATTTCCAGTACCGCAAAAAATAAATAAATAAAAATAAATAAATAAATAAAAATAAAAAATAGGGATGGGGGTGTAGCTCAGAGATGGAATGTCTCTGGGTTCAATCCCACAAAATAAAATAAAATAAATTAGGACTGGGGGTGTAGCTCAGAGATAGAACATCCCTGGGTTCCATTTCCAGTACCACACACACAGAACAACAATAACAAAAACATCCTTGCAGATTTCACGTTCTTCTCCATAATAAAGGTGTAGATTTTTAAAATGCCCATGTTTTATTGTAAAAGAATGGCCTTTGGCAGAGATGTGTACCATCTTCATCCTCTGGTTTCTGTATCCTTGGCAGACTGACTCCTCATTCCCCCCTTTCAGAAAATGAGATTTAAGGCATCTTATGCCTTAAGTACACCTTGTTAACTGTGTGTGTGTGTGTGTGTGTGTGCGCGCGTGTGCGTGTGTGTGTGTGGTGCTGGGGACTGAAGCCAGGAGTTTTCTACGTCTGTGCTACAACCCCAGCCCTTTTAGTTTTTATTTCGAAACAGGGCCTCACTAAGTTATCTCACACTAGCCTTGAACCTGCGGTCCTCCCGTCTCAGGAAGTACTGAGACCTCAGATGTCCGCCACCGCATCACGCTAAAACTTTACACTGTACTCTCAGATGGTACTATCTTAAATTTCTTGCCATCTATCAGTACAACCAAGTCACCACATTGACCTGAGAGACGGCAGGGTTGAGGGTAGGGAGCCGAGGGAAGGGGAACTTTTTTAATTCTGTAGAGTCTCGGCGTGGGCCTGAGCGCCACAGTGACAGGCCTGTCCCGCCACCCCGCCCCGGCCTCAGACTATGGGCGACACCTAGCCGACCCAGCTCCAAGAGCCTCCCGGCGGCTTGGAGAAAAGAACCCTGACTTTCAACCCAACGCATCTGCCAGTCATTTCCGTTGTTGTGGGAAGTTTTGAGGTCCGTCAGCAGGGAGGCCGCAGGACACAGCGAGTGCCCCCCGAGACGGTGCAGAGATCAGCTCGAGGGCACGTTCCCCTAGGAGCTGTGGCTCGGCCATCGCCAGAGAGCTGGAAAAGGGGCTGACTCGAGCTTCTGTCCCCCCCTCTGGCGGGTGTGTGCAGGGTCATGTGCAGCCTTCAAAGCTGCTTACACTTGCAGAAGGATCCCGACTAGACCTCCTGTTCTCTGGGAAATGTGCTTTGCCTCTTTCTTTTCTCTCTCTCTCTCTCGTTTCTCTTTCTCTTTTCTTTTTGGTACCTGGGATTGAGCCCAGGGGCTCTCTACCTTTGAGCTACATCCCCAGCCCTATTTTATTATTTTGAAATAGGGTCCCACTAAGTTGTTGAGGCCCTCGCTGAATTGCTGAGGCTGGCTTCAAACCTGCAGTCCTCCCAAGTACTATACTTACAGGCAAGAGCCGCCACACCTGGTCGCTTTGCTGATTTCTGGGGCCACGTGATGTGCTTCAACTCTTCTTTTGGGCATAAGCAGGAAGAAATCTTCATCCTTAGCCTGGTGCAGTGGTGCATGCCTGTAATCCCAGTACTTGGGAGGTTGAGGCAGGAGGATCACAGGTTTGAGGCCTGTGCACGGTAACTTAGTGAGACTCTGTTTCAAAGTAAAAAATAAACTTAGTGTGCTGGTGCATGAGCTTGGTGTGATGGCACATACTTTTAATCCCAGTACTTGGGAGACTGAAACAGGAGGATTACTGGTTTGAGGCTAGCCTGTTTCAAAATAAAATAATAAATAAGTAGGAGCCAGGCATGGTGGTGCCTGGAATCCCAGTGCTAGAGAGGCTGAGACAGGAGGGTCACAGGTTCAAGGCCAGCCCTCAGCAACTGAGAAAGACCCTGTTTGAAAATAAAAAATAAAATAGGGCTGGGGTGTATCTTGGAGGTAGAACAACCTTGGGTTCAGCTCTCAGAAATAAATAAATAAATAAATAAATAAATAAATAAATAAATAAATAAATAAATAAAGCCGGGCATGGTGGCACACGCTCGTAATCCCAGTACTTGGGAGGCTGAGACCAGAGGATCCAAGTTCACAGCCAGTCTCAACTACATAGTGAGGCCCACTGCAACTTAGTGAGACCCTGTTTCAAAATAAAGAATACAAAATAGGGCTGGGGGAGCCGGCCGTGGTGGCGCACGCTTGTAATCCCAGCATTCGGGAGGCTGAGACCGGAGGATCCGGGTTCGCGGCCAGCCTCAGCTACCTAGTGAGGCACTCCGCAACTTAGTGAGACCCTGTTTCAAAATAAAGAATAAAAAATAGGGCTGGGGGTATAGCTCCGAGGTAGAATGCCCCTGAGTTCAATCCCCAGTACCACAAAAAAAAAAAAAAAAAAAAAAAAAAAAAAAAAAAAAAAAAATAGGGCTGGGGGTATGGCTCGGAGGTAGAATGCTCCTGTGTTCAATCCTTGGTGCTACAAAAACAAACAAACAACAACAACAACAAAAATAAATAAATAAAATAAATAGGGCTAGGGGTGTAGCTGTGAGGTAGACACCCCTGGGTTCAATTCCCAGTACCTACTCCTCCCCTACACACACACACACACACACACAACAGAAAAGGAATCTCCATGCTTGGTCAAGTCCCTTTTCCCGCCATCCTCAGGTCTAGGACACAAAGGTCCTCTAGCGTTCGTGTTGCTGTCCTGGTGCAGGTGGACATTCTTGCACCTGTTTGACCCAAGCTTATCTGTCACAGCCTTGTGCCTGACACGGCGGAGGCCATGGCGTGTGATCACGTGACATGCTGGAATGGGGATCTCACCATTTCAAGCAACCACCAATCTCAGGATGACAGCTGCTAGTATTTCCTGTTTCTTTCTCTTTTTAAGGCTAAATATCTGCTTCCTATTCTCTAACTCAAAAGCTGTTTGTCTAGCAAAATTTTAGATATCCAGAAAACAACCCGTCAAACAGACGCCTCCAGTACCACCAGGGCTTCATTAGATTAATTAATCAATGGAGGTTAATAAATACTTTGAAGTTCTTTTATTAAAGGGGCCACCTAATGCAAAGTACTATTATAAGCAGGACTAATGAGGTTAATGGTTTAAAGAGAGGGTTTAATCCGTATATAAGGCTCCTCTGCCGGTGGCTGGCATAGGCCGGGGGTGAGAGGAGCAGGTGAGCCGGTGAACCCGCCTGCTGGGGCTTTAAAAGCTTCCTCCGCTGAGCTCAGCTCTGGCTGGAGCCAGAGACGCGGTGATCTACTGATTCTCCAATCGTTAGAGCTATGTTGCAAGCAGAAGCCATCGCTCTGTAAAATCTTAACCAACAGGTTACCACTACAGAAGACCTCAAGAGAGAGAGGGGATTCTGCCGGGGAGGTCGCAAGCCAGGTCAGTGCCGGCTTCTTGTATCTTGTACAACTTAGAAGCTGCCTTCTGAATGAAACTAAGACACGAAGAGCCAATTTGGGAAGACATGGAGCCCAACGACCCTCTCTTAAGTGTGTGCAGGGAACATGTGTAAGATGTACGTGGGCCATCTCAATTTGAAATTGGACTGAAGTGAGCTGGGAGTTTATGTTTAGGGAAAAAAAAAACGATCCAGCGAGCCGCATGGCTGACATGGTGGGCACGTGGCTGGGAACTGGAAAATGGGTATTGAATTGGAAATGACTACAGGCTTTTTTATTTCATTTTTAAATTTTTATTTATTTATTTATTTGCGGTACTGGGGGTTGAACCCAGGGGCATTCTACCTCTGAGCTACACCCTCAGCCCTCTTTTTTATTCTTTATTTTGAAACAGGATCTCACTAAGTTGCAGAATGCCTCACTAGGTAGCTGAGGCTGGCCGTGAACCTGGATCCTCCCATCTCAGCCTCCCAAGTACTGGGATTACAAGTATGTGCCACCATGCCTGACTACTACAGGCTTTTTTTTTTTTTTTTCAGTACTGGGGATTGAACTCAGGGGCATACTACCTCCGAGCTATACCCCCAGACCTATTTTTTATTCTTTATTTTGAAACCGAGTCTCACTAAGTTGCGGAGTGCCTCACTAGGTAGCTGAGGCTGGCCGTGAACCCGGATCCTCCGGTCTCAGCCTCCCGAATGCTGGGATTACAAGCGTGCGCCACCACGCCCGGCTTTTTTTTTTTTTTTTTAAACAAAACAACTTTCCTTTAAGACATCTTCACATTTTAAAATTAATCAGTGTCCCCAAAGCCTCTCGGGTGTGAGTGTGTGCTGTGGTGGTGCATGCCTGTAATCCCAGAACTTGGGAGGCTGAGATAGGAGGATTGCAGGTTCAAGGCCAACCTCAGCAATTTAGTGAGACCCTCTTTCAAAATAAAAGATAAAATAGGACTGGAGGTGTAGCTTAGAGGTAGAATGCCTCTGGGTTCAACCTTCAGTGCCAAAAATAAAAAATAAAAATAAAAATAAAAAATGAATCAGTTTCAGCCAGATGTGGTAGTGTTAGTGCACATGCTTGTATTCCTCGTACTTGGGAGGCTGAAACAGGAAGATCACAGGTTTGAGGACAGCTTCAGCAACTTAGCAAGACTCTTAGCAATCTAACAAGACCCTGTTTCAAAACAAAAAATATAAAAAGGGCTGGGGGTGTGGCTCAGAGGTCAAATGTCCTGGGTTCAATCACCACACACATACACACACACACAGAAAACCTTTTCCAGTTTCTATTTCAGGTCCGCACGGCTCTGGTGAAGATCTGCCGTCATGCTACTCTCTGTGGTGTTTCTGGGACTCACCGTGCTCACCGGTAAGTCCTCGGTTGACATTTCTCATTGGTTGCAGGGTACTCGAGCAAACACCCAGCCTAGCCCCGAATCGGGAAGAGAAGCGGTGCCCGCAGGGAAGGTGGCCTTTCCTGACAGGCCTGGCCCTTACTCATCGGCTTCGCTCCATGATGCCGAGCGTTTTCTGCTGGCCAAGCAGGGGAAGCAGATATCGGTGGGACTCGTTAATTAATTAATTAATCATTTTTTTGCGGAACTGGGGATTGAACTCAGGGGCATTCTACTTCCAAGCTACACCCCCAGCCCTATTTTTATTATTGAGTTTGAAACAGGGTCTCACTAAGCTGTGGAGGGCCTCACTAAGTAGCTGAGGCTGGCCGAGAACCTGCGATCCTCCTGTCTCAGCCTCCCAAGTACTGGGATTACAATTTAAATAGCAACCCACCTACTTCCCGTCTAACAGCAACCTAGTAGGCTTCTTGATATCTTACCAGTCTCTCGGGAAGTAAGATGTAGGAAGAGAAACGATCAAATCCAGGCAGTAGATAAGATTGAGTATGTATACATATTCATTCAATACCTACCTTCACATGTATATATATCTCCACCAGTATATATGCTGACTGTAATGTATATGCCCACGTACACAGCATATGTTCACGTATAACATGGGGTCTGGGAGGTGTTAGGACGGAGGGCTCACATCCAGCCAGGATGCTCAGACCCGAGAGGCTTTGGGGACACCATGAAAGTTAAAAAATGTTTGGAAATTTAATATGTTAGGAGAGGAGCCTGCTGGATGGGAGAAATGACCTCAGCAAAGGCAGAAATGAGCCAGGCACGGTGGCGCACACCTGTCATCCCAGTACTTAGGAGGGAGGCTGAGACAGGAGGATCCCAGGTTCGAGGACTGCCTCAGCAAGTAGTGAGACTCCCATCATCTTAGCAAGACCCTGTTTCAAAATAAAAATGAAATAGGGCTGGAGGTGTAGTTTGGAGGTGGAATGCCCCTGGGTTCAATCCCCAGTACCATAAAAAAAAAACTAACTAGCCGGGCGTGGTGGCGCACGCTTGTAATCCCAGCATTCGGGAGGCTGAGACCGGAGGATCCGGGTTCGCGGCCAGCCTCAGCTACCTAGTGAGGCACTCCGCAACTTAGTGAGACTCGGTTTCAAAATAAAGAATAAAAAAAAAA